>RXPK01005229.1:0-22299 GCA_004143645.1 Protaetia brevitarsis | reverse complement strand
CTCAGTTAAACCGCCTTCATTCTCAAGACACAATAGCACCGTTTGACAGTTGTTAGGACATTTTTAGAATTATTTTGAATTTTAATAATTCATGTACGACCCCCCACGAAGTAAATAATATATTTTCTGAAGTAATTTTTAAAACAGAAATTATTTATTATTATCTGAAATTACATTAATTCGTGTGCGACAGGCTATTTGAAATATTCAAAAACTAACATCAGGGGCCTGTTGCATAAAAGTACAATTACAATTTACAGGTGATACTTTTGTTACAATCTGTCATATTTTGACAGATTGTAACAAAAGTATTACCTGTAAATTGTAATTGTACTTTTATGCAACAGGCCCCTGATGGATAATAATTATTGATTCATGAATTCGAAAATTCAAATTTCCCGCAATTATAATTTGATTATTGATTCTCAGTATATGAAACATTTATAATTATTCAATACTGCTTGTTAAAAGTATAATGTATTCCAGAAAAGCGGCGCAGCTATTGATGCAAAACCGATCTTGTTGCAGAACTTATCTTCTGTGATATGTTTGACATACGTGGATGATGCTTTCTTCCTCTGAATAATCATGGTTATTTGAATGTATCCATGTGAATCTTATTCGTACTTATTTATTGTATCGCATATTAAACTGCAAATATAAATAATATAGATACTAGTGTATAGCGTCACTTTCATTTCACGATACGTCAAGGTTTGACTGTTGTTACTCCCGGTTACTCCCACTATCTCCATATATATTTATAACCCGTCCCGCAGCTAGGGATGTGTCGTTATTTCAGTAACCGTTATTTTGGAACGTTATTTTAATGTAACGGTTTGTAACGTTACTGTAACTCTAAGTAAGCGGTTACTTTGGAACGTTTCTTTGCAACGATCGTTCCAAAAAAACGGCTGTTGTTTGCCGTTCCTTTGTAACGTTGTAACGGTTGTTCCTTAGTCTTTCGCTAGCTTCCGTTTAACTTATAACGTTTCGAAGGAACGACTGCGACTGGAACGAGAAGAAAGAAACACAAGACGAAAGAAACGGCCATGTTTATCGTTCCTTTGTAACGTTATGTTAGTGCCTTCTAACTTCGTAACTTAGATATTGAAATCATCGGTCGCTTGCGTTTGCCATCTATAAAATTATTTTCTCGTTCGCTTTGACAACGCTACTGTGGTATACAAGCGCAACGCGCGGTTGTAATAATGTTGGCTCATACATATTCATAAATAGTAATAAATGTAACATTTTATTGCATTGTAAATATTAAGAAACAATTAAAGTATATACAAGATACAATTTCTTTTATATATAAATATAGTTGTATTAATATCAATGGAAATTTGGCCTTTACTTTAATAAAAATGATACTATATAATATAATATTTTTCATTGAATTATTAAAATTATTTGTGCAACGAGTTTTTGAGTAGTGAAAATGAAAATATAAATATATTCCTATATAACTCTAATAACTGAAATAATTAGCGATATAACGAGTATCTCAGTCGCAGATTTCAGTACCTGGGTATTTTGCAATGTTCTTAGACATAATTCTGTGTCGATTGTATTGTATCCAAACCGTTCCAAAGTAACCGTTATTTTGGAACGTTATTTTTATGTAACGATCGCGACAGTAACGTTCCTTCGATGTAACGGTTATTCCCGTCTCTACCCGCAGCGGTTTCAAACACGGAACAAATTATTCGAACACTAATGCCTATAACATCTTATTTTCGACAATAAAATGCACAATTTTAAATATTAATAAATATAGTTTAAGAATATTCGTTGGCACAGAAGGCTTTACGTGCATAATGAAATAAAAATCGAAATATAAGGTATAAAGAATAGTGTATTACGGATCGCAACTATATAATTTTGTTAAATTGGTTGCCTACCTAAAACGCCCTTTGAGATGGAAATTCACGTTTACAGTTCCCTTCAGAATCATTTGTAGTTCTTTGTAGTGCTTTTCCTTTCGTTTGTAGTTAAGAGATAACAAATGGCGATAATTTAAACAAATGTATTAATTATTAAAAGATCGAAAATTCAAATTTCCCGGAATTATAATTTGCGAGAAATTTGAATTTGATTTACTGGGTAAGCAAACGATTCTGAAGAGACTTGCGAAAACGGATTTTCGATATCACAAAGTTCAAATTTACGTTTAGGCAATTTGTTTAAATTATCGTTATTTGTTTATCTTTAACTTACAAACGAAGGGAAAAACATTATAACGACAAACGATTCTGAAGGGAACTTAAAAATGAGTTTTTGATACCTCGAACTCGGGTGCGAATGATTTTTTGAAGGCCTTATAATTGTTACTGGGTGGAACTACAAACGAAATTATTTGTTAGGTACTATTAGCAACTACAAAGATTCTGCCGATGAATAATAAATTGAATTTGCTCATCGTGTTTATAAAATATACTTACGTTGTTATAAAGGCTCTGAATGAGGTCAGTAGAATTTCCCAGCGCCTCTATGGATTTAAAATCTAACTTCACGCCTTTTCTTATTGAAGTATCATTTTTATTATTATGCGTTAATATATGCTCTAAGAATTCCTTTAAGGATAAATCGGAAGTATTGGCTGGGGGATGAGCCATAATCGGAATTAGATCCGTGGTACCATTTAATGTCCCAAATACAATGTCAGCTTCTAACATCATATACATTTGCTAAAAATATAATGTTTTATGTGTATGGAGGTGTGATAAGGAAAGAGTAATTTGAGCTCATTTCGTCTGTTAAACATCGTTGGTGTGGATATTACCCGTTTATATAACAAAAAATATCACAGCATTCATTTGACAAACATCTGAATCATTCGGCGGTTACAGTTTCATCTGATTAGCATATTTACATAAATTATAATACATACACTTTCGTCTGGCCATTATGTCAGGCTCAAGTTTAGGATATGCGGTAAAGGGGAGGATTAAGATAACGATTGTGGTAAGGCCGGACGAAACTGTAACATAATGAGGTGGTTAGCGTTATTAGAAAAGGATAAAATATACATTATCGGACGAAACTGTAGCTGCCCGAATCATTTACTATCTTAAATATATTCTACTTTCATACTTTCATGTTAATTCGTCTGTACCTTATATACAGGTCCTCCTCATTTAACTACCGAGAATTTTGGATTTACAGCCAAGTTTATGTAAGTGGTTTTTAAGTATGGTTGCCAAAAAAGGATGGATAATTTAATAACGTCAGCGATTTTAGATTACTGTGATAAATTGAAATACACTTAATTGACTTACATTTAAGGGCTTCACCTAAAAGGGATTTATTATTAACAGCATGGGCCCACGTGACACTGCTTAAGTTGTTGTTTTTCAAGTCGAAAAACGTAACCATATCTGTATATGCCATATTTACATTTTGCATGACGGTTCCTAAGAAGAAAAATAAAATTATTATGTTATATATTATCCAGTAGCACAAGTACATTGATTGCGAATAGGCAAAAGGAATTATACATATAAATAAGTTATAATTATGGTTTATGAATACGATCACGCTTGCTAGTTAAGCATCTTCTCCCAAAATGTTTCAGGTAATTACAGAAATATAGGGCTTCAACAAATGGCATTTATGTGTCATCGGCGTACAAAATTGCCGGAAAACGTGGATATAATGTTGTAACGCTAAGATGACTTGATCTAGAACTTTAAAATTCTCACACATCGAAACTAGCATTTCTTAACCTCGTTAACTGTAAACCCTGCGAACACCGCATTATCTGTTAGTCGATGCAACAGAGTAGGTTCATTTTACCGCCCACGCACAGCAATTTTTTTTATTTCATAGTTACTTCCAATATATATTAGACATAGTATCCTTTAACTAAAAATTGTTGCTTTAATTGTCATAGACGAAAAAACATCATCAAAAGGTTTACTTTGACCAAGGAACATTGAGGGGGTACTGTCAGCACTACTGTGGAGCTTGGTTGTGGATGATCTCATTAGGTCATTAAACGACAAAGGAATATAGACGCAGGGGTCCGCTGATGATATTGTCATAATAGCTAAAGGGAAATTTCCGGGCGTAGTGGCAGGTATCATGCGCAATGCACTGCGAATGGTAGAGGAATGGTGCATTTCACAAGGACTCTTATTGGTTAATCCACAAAAAACAAAGTTGGTTGCTTACACCAACATGAGCAAACTCAACGACCTAGGCGGCATTAGACTGGGTAGGAGTTACAATTAATCAAGGAAGTAAAGTATCTGGGTGTTACCCTCGATGCGAAACTGAGCTGGAAAAATCACTTAGTTAAAACAACGACCAGGGCTACGCAACTTTTTGGCGCTGCAGGAGAGTTGCTGGTAAAACCTGGGGACTAAAGCCGAGGGTGATCCATTGGCTATATACTGCCGTGATAAGACCAGCGATAACATACGGGGCAGTAGTCTGGTGGAGGAGGACAGAAGTATTCTCCTGTCCAGAGACAGGCATTGCTGGGAATCAGGTGTAATCAACAGCACCGGGACCACTTCTTTGGAGACCATTGTGGACTTCCCCCGCCTGAGCTTTATGTGAAAGCGGAGGCTATGAATGCGATCTTTAAACTGAAAGCCAACAACTTGTGGCATCCCAACATAGGCTCGGAGGGCACACTCATACTACGGGTTCGATGCTGGACGGGCCATTGCTGCAAATGCCCACGGACAGTATAGCACCCAAAATTATTTTCACTCCGAAGGTGAAAATCTCCATACCGAACAGAGAGCAGTCACGTAGTAGTAAGATCACTGCTCTTGATAACTGGTTCACGGACGGATCCAAATCCAGCCAGGGCACAGGAGACGGTATTTGGGGGCCCAGCCCTAATCAAAGGATATCCATAAGCCTGGGGAAACATACAGCGGTCGTCCAGGCAGAGGTATTCGTCCTTGCAGCCTGTGCAGAAGTGATTGCAAAGGGGGCTACATGAGGAAGAAAATAAGTATAACGACGGCATCAAGGTAGTCTCGAACCCTGTAACTAGGTCAAAACTAGTTAGAGACTGCAAACAATCCCTCAATACACTGGCACGAGACTACACGGTGTCTCTGATTTGGGTGCCGGGACATAAGGATATAAAGGGCAATGTAATAGCTGACGTACTAGCCATGGAGGGCTCTAAAAGACACTTCATAGGTCAAGAGTCCGTATGTAGGATTACTAAGGACTCTGCAAGAAGGGAGAGCTGCACCTGGTTAGATAAAGAAAGTACAAAGAAATGGAGGTCGACTGAAGGTCACCTCCATACTAAAGCGCTAATAGAGGATAGGGATGCTAGATTTTCTGATAACCTACTCAGACGCAGCAAGAAAGAAGCTAAAACCATTACTGGGCTGGTAACTGAACACTGTCCCATGAAAAAGCATCTATACAACACAGGTCGAGTAAGCGAACCGTGGTGCAGAAGATGCGAACTACAGGAGAAAACGAGTTTACATGTAATGTGAGAAATTCAAAGTACTCAGGTAGAAATATTTCGAGAAGGATCTATTGGAGCTCAAGTTTCCACTGGGCAAGATACTGGGCTTTATAGAGAACACCAAGCTGCTCGAGTGGAAGTAAGAGATTTAATAGGGACCATACAATGAGCACTTGGCTCAAGTGCCTGGACTATAGGTGCCCACTCTAACTTAATAAATGAATGAATGAATGAATAGTGATCTTCAGTCTACTTACTGACGGCTATTCGTTAGTACGAACTTAGAAAAGCGCGTAAATCAAAATTTTCTAGCTGCCAGGTTGCTATGTTTCTTATCATAACTGTTGCTCGCTTGAATGTAAACTCATGGGGTACAAAAATTCGGAAAACTGTGAAGAACTCTTTTGCTAAGAACCCTTATAATTCCTTATTAGCTAGAAAAACACACTTTTGCTAACTCTCCCTTCTTGTTTATATGTCCCTTGCTTTAGCTTGATTTGATGAGTTGTCAAAACGCAATGGTACGAATCCACATCTACACTGGTGTATAATCACTGCAATAAAGCAGACCTGGAACCTGCGAGGTAGGCATCCAGGGAGCACTAGAAAGTGGTGGCGTGAAAAAAGTGAAATGCGCAATAAACTCATTCAAACCATATAAATCACCAAGATCGGATGGGATCTATCCAATTACGCCGCAAAAGGATTCAGAACCTTTGCTGCAGAGGCTTACTATATTGTTCAGGAGATGTCTCGCACTGGGATACATACTAGCTCTGCAAACCAAGGAAATGCTTTTGTACATATTCCTCGACGTGTAGAGAAAGAATGCGACAGCATTTGCGCAGCATCAATCTCCAAAGCATCGAGGAATAAAAGGATGAAACAACCTGTAGGTGAATAGATTGCATGCTTAAAGGAAGATAAGTTTACACAATCATCATGCGAGAAACGAAAGAAGATGTCCGCAGGGTGGAGTTTTGTCCTCATATGCTGTGGAACCTAGACGTGGACGAGCTACTAGTAAAGCTGGACAATGAAAGACATAAAACTCTGGGGTATGTACATGATCTTGTCATTCTAACCCAGAGTAAATTTAACAGGGTAGTGCGGGATAAAATGCACAATGCTCTGCAAGTTGTATAAGCATGGGCCGAAGAAGTAGAGTCTACATACTAGTCCTTTCAAAGCGACCACAATAGCATTCACGAGAAGGGGGAACCTAGAAGGTCTTGAACCTGTAAAACTCTGGAGTGAAGAAATTAAGCTGTCAGAGAAAAATATCTTGGTGTCATTCTAGACTCCAAGCTTACTTGGAATCGACAGCTTGAGAGGATTAAAACTAGGGCGGAGACAACACTCATGTTGGCTAGAAAAGCTCATGAGAAGCATCTCACCACATATAGGATTGGGACACAATAATATGGTCCATCATGTGGAAGGCAACCTTTTCGGAGTAAAATCAGATCACATGATTTCGACATACCGTTTTAACAGAAGTTTAAAAGAAGTTTGGAGGTGGAAATCTACAGCGAGGTGACAAATACAATGATATCACCCTTCCACTAGGAAAATATGCCACGCTCTTTCAAGCAGAGACATATGCAATATTGCATTATGCAAGTGAAATCAGAAGATTTATAAAAATAAGCAACAGAGAGAGTCAGGCGGTACTGAGGGCACTAGTGAACCCTAGGATACAATTAAGATTGGTTTTGGAATGTATTGGAGAACTAAATAGCCTGACAGACCGCAATAAAGTCAATTTGATGTGGGTGCCCGAGCATGTGGCAATCGACGGAAACGAAAAAGTCGCTGGGTTTACCAAGAAAGAGATCATCCGCTTCATATATAGGCCCACAACCTATTATAGGAGTATCTAGAAACACAGCAAGAGAACACGTAAGGAATTGCGTCCAAGAGAAACACAAAAAATACTGGAACAATACAATCATTTCATGGAAAGACCTTTATTAAGGGACCATCAAAAAAGAAAACCGAAGAACTATTGCACCTCACTACGAATTTTTACATCGTAACAAGTCTTTTAGCAGGACACTGTCACTGAAAGAACACCTTTACAAAATTGGAGATCCGAACTACAAACTGTGTAATGAGCTAACAGAGAACGCATACCACATTCTATGTGAATGCGAGGATTTGGGCGCAAAAAGACAGGCAATTTTTGGCAAGCTAAAAATGAACCCATAAGATTACTTAGATCAATCAGCCAGAGACCTATGCAGATTAGTGCTCTCCATGTGAGCCGACTCCCACAACAAATAAAAATGATACACCACGACAGAACACGTCGCAAAAAGGCGTGATATCAAATAAATTTGCGCGTGGGATATAAATACACGAGACAATAGCTGTATGCTTTATGCAAACATCATAACTCATAAGTTATGAGTTATGATGTTGTGTTATGAGTTATAACACAACATGTCAGAACGATGATGTGTTCCCGGCTTTAATTTTCATACTTTTTTTTTGTAAATAACAAATGTCATACAAACAAATTAAATTTATACCGTAAATGTTTTTACTAATTTCAACGTAGGGATATAAAAATGTCTTAATATATAATAGAAAATCGTTGGTAATTCCAGGCCGTAGTAATGCTTAAGTTATCTTTCTTGTAAATAGGTTTAGTGGAATATTGGCTGGACGACAATAAATCTGTTTCTTAAATCTTGTAAAACGTTTCGACTATTTTAATCAGTCTCTTTTAATTACTCAATTATTGATTGAAGTTTTTTAACAACATTTCGTTGTTCTGTCAATTACTAATAAACGTCCCAACGTATTAACATTTTAATAAAAATATACTTGTAAACTTTTATATGTTATGTTGTTGTCTTATATACAATTTTATTTTATTTATACTTAAAATTTTAATATGTTGGGACGTTTATTCCCACATAACCAAATTTAAATTTCCCGCAATTATTCTTAGTAACTTCAACGTTCAAATATAGAATTACCTACTATTTTGTACTACATTGATAGTTATTTTAATGCTTTACGTTGAAGTTACTAAAAATAGTGGCGGAAATTTTAAATTTGGCTATTAGGGTTAGTAATTGACATAACAACGCAATGTTGTTAAAAACGATAAAACAATTAATAACTAGGTAATTGAAAAAATTGATCAAAATAGTCGAAACGTTTAGAGAAAGATTTAAGAAACTGTCTTTTATCATTCAGCCAATATTTCACTAAATCTAATTACAATGTCTAAAATTCTAAAATATAATATATGAATTGCTCTGTTGGGTAAAGATGCCATAATTTTTGCTTGGGAGTATATTTTAGGATAGTAAATATATATTTTAAAGCTTTATATCTTGACCATGTATATATAATATTTGATTTCCTTTTTCTTGGTTTTTAGGTCTTTAATATTAAAACATGAATGAATACGACGACGACGACAACGTTTCGCTTTATTAAAAAGCTTTTTCAAGTAGATATATAAACAAATGTAGAAATTGTAAATTGTAAATAAAAAGTTTTTGTTTAATAAATGACAAAATTGTTGTGTTTACTATGATTTTGAATATATTATTATGTTTTATTTAAAGATTGCATTTTAAAAATAGGCTGTTTTGATTATTTGTTTTTAAAATTTGTAATTAAATAGTTCTTTACAAATATTTTATTTAGTTATAAAATTAAATTATATAATTTTGTGAAATATTGTATATCGGTTTTATCATTGACTGCATTTTTATGTTTATAAATTTGAATTATTTCAAGTATATTTACGTGTTTTTAATTGTGTTCTTTGTTTAAAATTGTTACGTTGTTGAAATCAAAGGTGTGATTTTGAGTTATTTCATGTTTTTTAAAGCTGTAAGATTTTTATTGTATTTGTGTCTTTTATTCTATTTTCAAATATTGCATGGTTTTCACCTATATATACACCATTACAATTTTGACAGTCTATTTTATAAACTATGTGTGATGTTTTACTTTTTTCAATTTTTGATTTTAATTTTGAATAGATTTGGTTTTGTAGTTTGTTTGTGTTTTGATAGGCAATTTTGTAATTATTTGTTTGAAAATTTGATTTATTTTTCAGATAAAAGTTTAACATAAGAATGTATAATTTGTAATTGATTGAGTATTATTTATATTTTGTGATTATTATAAAAAGCAAAAAATTCTAGAAAAATATTATCCAAATTCTTTATAAACAAAAAATTCAAACAAAGAATTTTTCTTTTTATAATAATCAACAAAAAATATAAATAATCTCAAACAATTACAAAATTCATAAAATTCTTATGTTAAACATTTATCTGAAAATAAATCAAATTTTCAACCATATATTACAAAAATTGCCTATCAAACACACAAACTACAAAACAAATCTATCAAATTAAATCAAAAATGAAAAAAGTAAAAACTCACACTAGTTTATAAAATAGACTGTAAAATTGTCAATGGTGTATATATACGTGAAACCATGCAATATTGGAAAATAGAAATAAAAGAAACAAATACAATAAATCTACAGCTTTAAAAAACTGAAAAACTCAAAACACACCTTTGATTTCCAACGTAACAATTTTAAACAAGACAAAAATTAAACACGTAATATACTTGAATAATTCAAATTTATACAATAAAATGCAGTCATGATAAAACCGATATACAATATTCACAAAATTATATAATTTAATTTTTAACTAAGAAAACATTTGTAGACTATTAATTAAAATTTTAAAACAAATAACAAAAAGCCTATTTTTAAATCAACTTTAAATAAAAAAATAATAATTCAAATCATAGTAAACACAACAATTTGTATTTATTAAACAAATTTTTATTTACAATTTACAATTTCTACATTTATTTATATTCTACTTAAAAGCTTTTTATAAAGCGAACGTTGCGTCGTCGTCTATTCATTCATGTTTTAATATTAAAGACCTAAAAACCAAGAAAAAGGAAATCAAATATTGTAAATATATATGTTAAGATTTTGTGTTATTTCTTTGAACTAAAACCACTACCCTAAATGTATCAATTTCTGACGCTGTCCTAATTACTCACACCTTCCCTGTATTTTTTCCTATAATAGTTTCTTTGCTGTGTTTTAGCGTAGCTTTCGATTGAAAATAATCCCGCAGACATTTATTTTAAGTTTAAAAATCAAAATTGTTCTTCCAGTGTCATCTTGGAATCTTAAACATTATTGACATCATTCTATCCTAGGCAACCAAATTTAAATTTCCCACAATTATCTTCAGTAACTTTAACGTTGAAACATGAAATTACTTACAATTTTGTATTACATTAATAGTTATTTCAATACCTTTATGTTAAAGTTACTGAAAATAATTGTGGGAAATTTAAATTTGGTTGCTTGGGATCCTTTAAAGTGTCAGTAATTGGGACTTCTACCTTACCAGTATCACTCATAATTACATTAAGTATATAATATCTTTTTAATAATTTACTTTAAGTTATAATCATTAATAGTATTGTATTCATTATATTAAATTAAATTAACTTACCGAGTGTTACAAAAATGAGAACCACAAAGGCGGGCTGCATTTTTACTTTGGCGGTAATACAAGAATACCTACTATGGAATAACAAAAACGGTAACGCCTAGCATCTAATTAAACAGTTCAGGATTCTGATCGTCCACCTCATTTATAACTAGAGAAGGAGAGATCACGTGTGTTAGAGTGTATTTGTATTTAATATGATAACAAAAGTGATAAACAGGTAAAACGTACCTGGAGAATTCATACAAAAGTAACAGTTTGTGGCAGCTATAATAAAATTAACGTAAATAACAATTCGAGGAATCGTGGTGTAATTTGTGTATTTAAATGTATATGGGGAAAGTGTGTAAAATTTCGAAAAGCTCGGATGAGTGTATACCTTTAATTATGATATTAGTCACATAATCAAAGTCAAAAAATCCAAGAATTACAAAGTTGTCATTAATACATTCGCACAAATCATTTATTGCTACACAAACTGAATCCCAAGACTTTTTAATTTTGTAATTAATATGTCTGAACAGATAAATATCTTAGATACCATACCTAAATGCATTACAAAAAGATGATTGCATTCTATGGTTGATATATGTTTATACTTGTTCACTTTACTTTTTGTGTCAAGTACTTAGTTTGCACTGATAACTAATAACTTTGTTATTGTTATTGACTATATCCTAGACTTATACAGAAAAAAAAGTAATAATATATTTGATCCTGATTAAGATACAGTTGACATGTATACGATCGGGCTATTCAATAAAAGTAGCACCAAATATTTGTAAAATATGGGTTTGACATTTTGCGAATATAAAATAAAATAAAGTTTTATTTATTTTATAAATTTTGGGGCTATGTCGATGAAATCCCTAACAGCCAAATTAAAATTTCGCGCCACTATTTTCACTGAATTCAACGTAAAGGCATTACAATAACTGTGAATGCAGTACAAAATGGTAGGTAATTTTATGTTACAACGTTAAAGTTACCAAGAATAATTGCGGGCAATTTAAATTTGGCCATGTGGGATATGGAATAAATTTTGTAAACTTGATTCTTCAATAATAACATTTTTTCGTCCGTACAAACATACGTATTAATTTACGTGGTTATATGCACTTTCAATATTTAAATAGAGATTAATCCATTTCTTGTTAGTAACTTACATATTATGTTACCGTTCTTATGTGTATATAGTACTAATTAGATAAACTAGATACATATATAAAAGTACAAGATATAGTACATAATACAGCTTTAAGAGTGTAATGTTCTTATAAAATCGTTTCTAAAGTCAATAGACCCTATCATGTGTAAATAAGCATATTGTTTTATAATACTTGACACATACGACTAATTAAACTCAATTTGCAATGTTTATTTGTATAATCATAATATAATTTGAGCCGTCAAAATTTGGTTGTTTGCTACATTTGCTATACGGAATGTTTCAGATTTCAAGAATTTATCCAGTAGCATACAAAGAAAAAGATGCTTTTTAAGAACATATTTTGAAACTCGAGTTTAAGATTAAAAAACGAATGATGTAACCACAAAATATTTAAAGAATGAATTTTATAAGGTAAATCACCGGCGTATTTGTTCAAAAAAAAAAAAGCAAATACGGGACTTGGGTAGAAGATAAACGATCTTTGTAACTGTTTAAAATAATAATGTAATAAAATATACTAGAGGTAATTATAATTTAATAAAAACAACCTGCTATTTTACACTGCGTACACCACAATACTTGCTAATACATAACAAAGGTGAATATGTATTAATAAAGATTGCGCATACCTGTACGTATTTTGAAGTTTGTTTTCAACTTGCTGTTCCTGTATACAAGTGAAGTAAAAATTAATTATTAGACTGATCTCCTTTACGGTTTCGTTAAATATGAATGACCAACTGTAACAATCAACGAATATTAAATTTAAAAATATTTTTTTGTTCAATATGAAAGTACTTATATTAAAATGTCAGATAATTTTTTATCAAGTAATTTTTTTTTTATTTCGATGATAAAAAACATCGCGGTGCATTATTAGAAAAAGGGGTTATTAAATAAGGAATTTTTTAATGTAAATTATATTTTTAATACAAACAGCCCTATTTGCTCTATATGTACAACAAAATGAGTAATGCCCGTTCGATTTACTTAAATGACTTAAATACACATGATTGCATTGCATTATTAAAACAATTGATAAGGCCATATATTATAGGGTATTCAATTATTTTTTTACTATTTTCTTTTATTTATGAATTACTTCGTTTTAATCTTAAAAAAAAGTGAAGTACTTACATAAAAACTATTATTACTATGTACAAGCGGTGTAATCGAAAGAAGAATGAATTATTTTGTTAACTACATTTTTATTTAATAAGGTTAGGATATGTTTGTATCATAGAATAATGAAGGATAAGGAGGTTAATCGTGCAGAATAGATTTTAGCGCCATCTCGTATTGTCAATCTATGGCTTGAAATTAACAAATTATGAATCCTAGTAATCGCAATTTTGTACGTATTTTTTAATTATTAATAACAGTAACATATCAACATGCTCACTTTTATCGACGATTTCTGTAAAATAAAGATGCTCCAGTTATTTGAAAGCATGTAGTTGCTTTGTGTACGTGCTATACAACTACATAATTTGTGAACTTTGAGATTTATTAAAATAAATTTTACACTAAATTAATGTTACTCGCATTATCATGCAGTAAAGGAGAACAAAAATAAATTGGCATAATACGTATTATGTGGTATTATCTTTCAAGTAACGTCATATGAACAAAAATTGTAAAGTACAAATTAAGGGCGCGTACCGTAATTCACAAATATTCTCGGTTTTGTGTCCCGAACATAGCAGATTCCTGAAAATTATGATATTTACGGAACGCGGTTGCTAAAGTTTGGTCATTTTAGTTGTCACCAAAACAACCTCGCTCATTTTACGATTTTCTGATTTTTCTATCCCCTCCACTGCGGAAACATAAACCAACGTTACTTTATCTATGCATAAAACCCGTGGTCAATCAAAGCCGCGTCGCATCCACTAAAACCACATGGGCGATGGTGGTTATCTTTAAAAGTGGTACAAAACAAAAAAAAAAACTTAACATACTTGACATCAACCAAAGTGTCCCGTAAATTTTCTAAAATAATCGGCAATCACTAATAACCGCAAATAAATCGCAACTAACCATTTGGTTACAATTTTATATTTACGGTACGCGCCCTAAGTATTTTTTTATATCTCTCTCTCTATATATATATTTATTAAGAGGGGGTTGAAATACTACAGAGGGAGCGCTCAGTAGATAACAAATTGGTAATGCAAAGGTTTTAGCGTTAATTAACATTAAAATTGAACATCTGCTTCTTTTGCAAAAGCTAATGTTTTTATTTAAATTATTACTAGTTTAAAATAAAAAATTCCAAAATTAGTGAACAAATGGTTTCGCAATACATATTTTTTTGTACTCAATGATGATAAAAGAATGAATTGAAAATATGCACTCATTTCCATAAAACCTTGGAAAAACCTATTTATTATTTTTGTGCATAGTTTCTAGATGAGTCACCACAAAAACCTTTGGCAATTCCACGTATGATCGCGTTGGTAATATATAATAAATGTATATTTAATAAGGATAAAAGCACTTTATATCTACATAATTAATGTTATTAGGTATACGTAGACGAATATAAATAATGCATAAAAAGTAATATAACATGATACATAATAAATAGTAATAATATAACCATCTGATCGCCCTAAAATTAGCCGCAGTGTCCTTCCAGTCTATCGCGATGCCATCTAGTATATATTAGAACATTTTTGAAAGAAGCACCAAAAGAGAAAGGTGCAGTACTACTGGTACTATATTGCACTGTTATAAACATAACCGACACCAGGGGAGGCGCACTAAATACGATTTGTTTATATCAGCGTGACGTCACGATTTGTTGTGGGTGTACAATCCACAGGGCGGCGCCGACGAATGCTGGATAAATCATGTGTTACCGCCATTGTTGTTTTGTGTCATTTTGGTTCTGATAACGTATTGAGTGTTATCAAATCAACAAATTTTTGCGGCTTGAAAAAGTTGTTTTACGAAGCCTTCTTTCTGCACCAAGTAAGTTAAAAAGTGAAAATTGTTGGTGATAAAGTGTGATTTACTGGTACGATTGTTGCTTTAGACATTGAGAGGCCGTTCCTGTGGAGTAACGGGTTGCACTAACCGGAACATCTTCTAGACATCAGTTTCCTAATCCAGAAAAGGATACGGAACGCTTCAATAAATGGATCGAGCTTTCTTGTAATTGAGAAATTGCGAAGTGTGGATCTTGCACATAATTTATCAAAAATTATCGTATCTATCATATCATTTTGCTCAAGAAGAAGTTTTATGGAAAACAGCTATTCATTCATTATTTCCGACAAGATTACCACTCCAACAGGTAATTATTTTCTGTTCTTATGTAGTACTCGATAAAAGTCAGATATCCGACATGCCGACTTGGATTTTACTTTTTTCGCGACGTTCAATTTCTGGTACTTATTTTCTAATCATATGGTGGTTATGTAAAAGAAATATACATTTACTTTTATAATTTATACAAATATACATAAATAAGGTTAAGATGCTTTCGTTAAATGTTTCGATGAAAATATATGTATAATTATAGAAATGTGTGGTCGTTTTATTCATATATATAACAATAAAATGTATTAAAGGAAGACTGTTGTTACCACTTTTGCCCACAATTTTCAACATATGAATTTCCATATGTTGAAAAATTGCGCAAAAATGGTAACACCAGTCTTCCTTTAATACTCTGAGGTTAATTTTAAATAATTTTCAATAACCGCGCTAAATGTCCGTTAAGCGGGGGTATACAACCGCTAGATGGCGCGAAGTAGCACAGTTACACGATTTTCTTAATAGTGACCCATCTATACCAACTACCTTATTCTATGAAACGACACAATCCATGTATTGCGTGAGATAACATGCATTTTCTTCAGGAAAAAATAATTTCTATGACTGTTTGGATTGTCAACAATCTAGGTTATTCCAAACCACAGATCCCAACATCAACATTCAATATTTTTTCCAGAAACCTGTGAAAAGCAGTGGGGTAGCGCAAAATCTTGTGGCTCCCTCGCCCCATAGTTTTGTCTGAGGCCCCTTGCCTACTGCTTTGCTGTATATTTGTAAAATATTGCTAAAAATAATATCTGCGGGGGTTGCAGGAGTGTTTTTACTACTTTACGCCCCTGCATTGTTGAAAAGCAAGAAATGCTAGGTTTATAAATTATGGGATACTATTATAGGCGATTTTTACTTCTGTTTGTTTAAAATAAATATCTGTAAAAAGTAACTACAAATATACTCTAATAATCAAAATTTAGTTATATGTAAAACAAAAACATCTGTACTACTAATGGTAAAAATTAGACGAGTGCGTCCACATTTATACATACGATTCAAAATGATTGTCATAATAAAAAACTGTTTTCCGGAAAAAAATATCTATACTTATTACCGTTTTAATGAGTGAAGTTAGCCACATACAAATTTCATACAATAAATCAATTTTCTTGACAGTGACATTGGCGTTCGTGTTGTAGTTTTCCTTCCTTTATTTATCTTATAACTTTTTCAAACTTCAAACTTTTTATATTTACATTTAATATCACCAACAATAGTATAGTAACACCATACTGACGTAGTTCAAACCTTTATTACAAATGGCATTTACCTACACCTTGCTACTATCTATAGGCGCGGAATTGACAATCTTTTTGAATCTCACCGTATTAACAACTTTTCGAATATCCGATTTACGAGTGGAATTCGTTAATATAAACACCGATAAGTAAATCATCTTAAAAAACAAACATCCCGTTGGTGCGAGAGAGACAGCGTTTTTCAATTGGGCATCTTCAACTTGTTTTACTTTACGCAATAATATCTATGAAGAAATAACATTTTTCAGTACCAAGTGATTTTAATAACTAGCGATCTATAATCAAAAGACGTATTTTATTTTTTTTTTTGTATTATGCTTGCCAAGACCGTTTTTCTAAATATTTCAGTATTTATACATTAGCTCTCTTAAATTAAGAATACAATATAAACATGGGACTACTGCGTTTGGTAACACGTTGCGATTGTAGCTGTTACTTTCTACTGATACGTTATTTTTAATGAAAAGGAATTTAGACATCAGTAGCGCCATCTTCAAGTTGTATTTTTTGCATTTGTTTATTTTGATTGCAACTATTGAATGCTAATTTTGGTAAACTCATATTGGATTTATTATAGGTACGTTTTATTTTTTCTCTGACACTGAAAATTCTATAGTTGTTGCAATTATTGCAGTTGTGAAATTTGATTTAATTCTAAGTAATTGGTACTAATAAATGCTCAATATCTCATGATTTATTTAGTACTAAATAGAATTAAAAACACAATAAGTACACATTGTTAATATAAAGTAAATATATATATTATTAGAAATTACACGTTAAAATAGAACATTAATTACAGTATTTACTGTTCTGTAAGCTCTATGTCTTTTCTTCTTTCTCCTTATTATATTTTTCTAATTCTCTCAAGAATTGCGCTTTAGGTTTCATAACATTTGGTCTGTCACCTCGACATTTTGGACAGTACCATTTACCTTTTGGTTTTGTTGTTAATGTCACACAAGAGAAATGGAACCATTCAATGGGACACAGATCGTTATCACACATTATCATTTCACCAAATGATATTTGATCACATAGGCAATATGTGGGCTCATCCGGGTCAATAGCTGCTTCTTCTTCACGTGGTGGAGATTCTTCACGTTGAGCAGTTTGATTCGTTTGCCTGGATTTCCTTTTCTTTTTCTTACCGGTACCTGTAAATTCAAAGAGATTAATTATCCTTATGGAAGTAAGTTTATGTTAATATTACTTTTCTTTTGGGAAGTGGAACTATTAGATACTTGGCTTCTTAAGACATGATCTGTTGCATTGTCATTATGATTTGATTCAAGTCCGGAGAATGTGTCTTGTCTAGTTCTTCTAGCACGTTTATTTGGCCTCTCATTATTGGATAGAGATGTGCTACTGGAAGTATTATTTAGTGGAGGTTGCTGCTCTTTATTTGTCGGCTGAAGAACTTTCATCTTTACCGAAATCCAAATTTTTGAAATCTTGGTCTAACAGTCGGGTTTTCATTTCAATCTTATCTTGAATACTCTGTAAGATATTCATTTTCTCGTCGCCCAACTCCTGGGCTGCTATTAGAGCTTGTTGCATCCTTACAGCAGCACGGGCCTTCTTTACAGCACTTTCGTTGGCCGCGTTCTTCCAGATTTGGGTTTGATTTTCCAATTCCCGTACGCGAGCTGAAACCAATGTTCTTTTGAGTTATTATAAAATAGAATAAACGCTGATGAATTTACCTAAATAATAAACGTCTAATTCTCTCATTCTGGAGATGAGACGTTGCAGCTCGTCTGGTAGATTTTCGACGCAGTCTAAGTAGTTTTCAACATACGTTGCTGAATATAAAGCTTCAACCGATACTTGATTCAGCATTTTTATGTGTGGTTTAATTTAATTTCCTTAATTTTAGAATGTTACTTCCTACATGTTTCAAATTGTGGCAGCCATAATGTTTACATGACAATTGTTGAACGGTAGGTAGCGCTGTCTGGCGTTGGTTGTAAGGAAGATTGATTCGAATATTTGATCAATAAGTGTATTTTGATTGGTATTATATTTTTATGGAACCTTATAATTGTTTCTTTTGTAATAACTTTTCTATTTTTTTTCTTTTAAAATAATGCACATAATTTCAATAATTATGTTTTTAGTTATTTTGAAGCAGGCAAGTTTTGCTAGTGCACCATAGATGGCGAAATTGTATTTGTCAGAAGACTTTTTTAAAATTGCTTTTTTTTTTTCTTATAAAATACTATTAACTATTTATATTTATAGTATGAAATAATTAGATTTAAATGTAGGCTTTTATGGAATATTATCATCAGCGATCAATATATTTAATACAAGCAAGGCCATTCTGGATACGTAAAAATATGTTTGATAACTCCACCCTATTTGAATGAATGAATGGTACAATGAGCACCTAGCTCAAATGCCCGGACATCAAGTGCCCACCCTAACTTGAAATGTGTTTGATTAACTCCTGTAACGCTTACAAAATGGAAGCAAACAGCTTTATTGCATAACTACACTTGTAGCGAACAACGGACCACACTCTTACATAGAGGCAGTGATAATAATTTCATTTTTTTAAGTTTTATTTATAATCAGTTGCATACATTGGCAAACATAAAGATATGAATTTGCCAAGTTTCCTTTCTGTTGGGGAAAAAATGGTATTTTTTCACCCCCTAATCAGCCCGTGAGTGCGCCACTGTTCTCTTTGCAACCTAAAATGTACGACCTGAGCCCCCTTACGCCGCCTAGAACTAAATATGGAACGCTTAAAAAAAAAAATCGTGTCAAATATTTTTCGGTTTTCTACATTCCTACCAAATTTTATCAAATCGAGAGATCGACTTGCCATGCTTCCTTTGTGGGCTGCAACTGAGAAAGCATTGAACATAAGCGTGTACCAGCTCCACCGTGCGTCAAAACTTACCCCGCCATCTGGATTAAATACCCAATTTTACCTGCATCATATCTTAAAAATTACCCGAAATTTTTACCCATTCTTTGTTTTTGAACCTATTGTTGATTTGTTCTAGTTGCTAAAGGGTTTAGGGAAACCCCCCCATTTGTATCATATATTATTCAAAACGTAGACACATCCAAAAGCTGAAACTACTTTTTCACGCAAACATCATGTAACTATAAAACGAACTGAATTTTGGAATTTACATTTTGCCAGATGGTCTGATTTTATACCTTTATTTCTCTGAAATTCAAATAGCAAGTTTGATATCCTTCTAAATCTAGTCTCATCTATCTAAATACTCTCTCAATCATGACTCTAGAGTACAATAAAGCTATCCATTTATATAGGTACCTAATCAGCAAAATTTAAATTTAACCCGCATAAGTATTCTAAGTAACTCAACGTTTTGAAGACATTAAATTGCTTACCACCAGGATTTTGTACTACATTCTAGTTTATTTTATGCCTTTACCGTTGATCACTAAAAGTTGAGGCGGGAAACTTAAAATTTGGCTTAGGGTACATAGCAAGTAACATTAAACCGCAAAAAAAAAACATTTCAGCAGTGCAACAATATCAACGCGTTTTCAATCAAGTTGTCAACCAAAAGCAAATAAAAGCTCCCTAATTGTTTCTAAATTATTTACGCGAAATTTAAATAGGCATATGTACATATAAAATCCCATATAAAACATTATTGATAACATTGTATCTGTTTAAATTACCCAGCGATTACCCGATATGCCCAAGTACCCACCAATTACCCACAAGTTTGAGTTATTACGCATATCGGTAATTACCGCATGCTGGCAACACTGAACATAAGACTGGCTGTGGAAATTACCTTAAAGATTGTGCTGTGTGCAGAATCGGTTTCGTTCTGATCATGATTAGTTTCGAAGTAGCTTAGGATAATTTCGTTCAGCGCTGGAAATTTGGTGACTACTTTTATCAGCATTGCTGCAATAATTGGAATTTTCATTTTGCATATAGCAAGTTTGCATGCAAGTTTTTTTTTTTGTCTATTTGTTTTTCGATGTAGAGTTTCAAAGTCTCGAAAATGTAGGTAACGATTTCTGAAGAACCCCTTTTACTTTTCATCCCAAACATTATAACAATTTACAATCTTACTGCATATACTATAGCATGTAAAATTAGACGTCGGTAATCGGCTTTTAAAATATGGCAGTTTGCATGATGACGTATATCACTTGATTTATTTCAGCTTAGATTTACATTTTGCCTTCTTGACTCGAATGGCCATTTTCTCTGCAATCTGAGAATTGTACTTTTGCATTGGTCCCATATACGACTTCTGAAAGATAAGTTTTGTTGTTTAAAGATATAAGAGTACTCTAACGTTGATATTCTTTTTAATTTCAAACGTATCGATGTTCATATGTTATTTTCGCCATTAGAGTGTGAAAATTTTAGTAGATTAAGCATTAGTAGATAGGGCAGTAAAATTTGTTTGAGTTTTCGATATTGTGTTAAGAATTCCGATACGTCACTTATCTCCTATTCTATTTTAGTCTAACCAAACGTCATTTGATGGTATCATCGAGTAAAGACAATCTTCTGATTTGACTAATTTTTTTCAAAGTATTGCTATTTGGAAAAGGAAGCAAACGTTTCCGTTTGTCTCACAGAAAAAGATTAATTTCATGAATGTGACAGATAGAAATAGCCCTATTACTGCATAATTTAAGTCCAATACACAAAGTAGTGTACCGTTTCTGGTTTCTATTATGGCACTTGTGAGTTATCAAATCTAAGCTAAAGGTAAAACTTGACATAAAATGCACGTATAAATATAAAATGAGTAACAGTAGATAACAATAAATAACGCACATGGTAAATTTGGAGACAAACATTAATTTGGATTTTGACAGATGCGAATATTGTGTCACGTGTGTGTGTTCAGCGGCTTCACCACATGGTGAAGTCGCTGAATTCAAAAACCCCTGTAGCTGGCATAATAGACTCCTCCGACGACTCCAGCGCTTAAAACGGATATGACGTAATAGGTATTTCTTAAATTGTAACTACTCTACGTGAGATTCGTTGTCAATCGTTGTTGTTGGTAACGTGAATTAGTAAGCTACATATGTTTTGGTAACTGCATTTGTCCTGAGTATAGTGGAATATATTCAGGACAAATATAGAAATATAACAAAAGGAAAAAAAATATTTTACTGACATAAAGCAGTATTGTCCAATGTAAAATAACCAACGTTGGTTATCGGCTGTCGATTTTGGAATACGTTATGTATAATTGTTTGCTACGAATGTATAATGTAGATTTTATACCATAATTTTTAATTTAACATTTCGGTCATGTATATTATGTGCACAGCAGGATATTTTTCGAAAACTACCGGAAGTACGGTATCTAATATGACACTGAAGTACCCTCCTACGGTACGCTACTGAAATTCGTTTGATTATATATCATACCTACATATAATTTACTTTAACTCGTTTTAAACCTGTCTACCGCATCCTCTTTTCTGATAAAGAACACGGTTATTATCCTTTATTCAAAATACACAAGCAAAAGCTGAATTCTGACAGCTTTCTACTGTAGTGTTGGGAGTATGTATATTTTA
>RXPK01005228.1:0-68341 GCA_004143645.1 Protaetia brevitarsis | reverse complement strand
AAGGCCATATTTCCCTTTTCATATCCCACTTTTGACAAGCTCCGCTGCACGCAGAAAACGTCACCTACTTTTGGAGGAAGTTATTAGCTCAATCACTCTCGCCCACATTTACATTTCGGTGCCTTATACCCCATGATTAAATTAATTTCAGAGAAGAGATTGCCATTAACATTAAAAGGCATGTCGTAACTCTTTATTAATTAATTAGTACTGAACTGGTAAAATCTGTAATGAGCTCGTTGGTTACTTCACATTTTAGACAGAGCGTAATCTTCTAAGCATATTATCAAATTAGCAGTAATTTATTCGAAATAGAAAGGATGTGTCGTAATAACTAAAACAGAAATCACATCTTAATGAATTTAAATATAGCTCGCCGTGAATTTATTGAATTGAAAGATTATTATCTCTCAGTAAACACAATGAAAAGCAAAAAACAGACGTGGCTTGAAAAAAAAATGATAAATGAAATAGAAAATGGCAATAACAATAGCACGAAGCTATACAAGCAAGTTAGGAAGCAAGAAGGTAAGAAGTTGCTAAAGGAAGAAGTAATAAAAGAACTAACGAAAGAGGAATGCAAAGGAGTATTTCAACTTTTAAAAAAATGAAAGGTAGCAGAATCTATTAGCATATATGGAGGATTTATAAAAAAAAATCAAAAAAAAGAAGTTAACCCAAGAATGTATGAGGTAACAAAAGTAATATGAAAGAAGAAGACAATACCTGAGGAATGGAAATCCGGAATCATAATATCGATACCAAAGAGAGGAGGTACAATGAGGTGCGAGAATTACAGAAGAATGACACTGGTAAAGTCGCCTACAAAGTGCTAACCAGGTTGATTTTAACAAAAATGAGAATAATCACAGGAAGGGCAATAGGAGAATATAAGAATGTATTAAGCAAAGAAGATCAACAATGGATGCCAGAGATGTTATCAAACAAATGGTAAAAATATGTAAGAAACACGGCATTGATATAAAAATAATATTTATATAAATTTCAAACAGACATTCGATTCACTGGAGAAGGAATTATTACAGATACAAGAAACCTAGTCATATAGAAAATACTGTTAAAATTTATGGAGATTAGAATGAAAGACTCGAAAGAAGCAGTACGCAGGTTTTCAGGGGAGAACAAATAGAGTGTGTATTAATAGTTAGACGGATTGTGAGCCACATTATTTAATAGGGCGACGAAAAGGATTATAAAAGAGCAATGCAAACCATAATGGAAAAATCAGTACAAGTGGTGACCTCTATGAACGACATCGCTGTGATAGGCCGAGGTAAAGAAAAAAGTCTATAAGAAGAAATGGTGGCGATTATCCAAGAAGCGCAGAAAGCGAATTAATCAAGAAAAACCAAATAGATAAACATATGCAGGAATGAAAAAGTAATAAAGACGGAATTATAAAAATTGGAAGCTATGATATACGGAAAGTAGAAAGTTTCAAATGTCACGTGTATAAAACTGTATTAAAGTTAGTCATAATTATTCTTTTTGTGACATCGAGACTTGGATATACTGCCGCCTCTTGGCCTTTTGCATTTAGTTTTGTGGAAATCATCTGATCCTAATCCTAAAAGTTGTCTTCCACATGGTGGTCTTTGTTTTTATATCCTAATCCTGCAGATTTGTCGCTTGATGGTTCTTGTAATCTGAGATGCCACCATTCTTGCCTCCTCCATTGTCATCAAATAGAGACAAACGAGGCAGAGTAGCAATTCAATAGCTGCTGTAGGAGTAGTTATGATTGCGCCTGTTATACCTAATCATGCAAGCCTTAGTAGGATCACCTACAGCAGTTCGTTGACACTGCATTTTGTCCTCCATGTCAGAGCTAAATAACTGATCATGAGTCTGAGCACTATGATATATGTCCAGTTACGTCATATTTGCTCTTAATCCCCACGTTTTTCAATAGACTTTCCTAACCAGCATAAATATTGTCTCTGGTCTGGTTTTAATTCCCTGAAGCTGCAGACTCTAAATGAGCTTACAGTCAAGCATCACACCAAGATATTTCACTTCAGCTGAGTTTTATTCCTTCACTCCGGGATTTTAGCAGTCCACTTCCTCTTTCTCCATTGTTTTAGTGGGATTAATATTAACATCCTACTCTTTAGTCCATTCTTGTATGACCTGTAGAGCGTTCCGCATTTTGCCCTGCATTAGTTGTTGAATTTACCCTGGGTAAAAATGACGTGTATCCCAAAATTGCCTTCCACTATTTACTCTTAAGATATGAAGATTAATAAAAGAAGAAAGTGTACAATGGGGTGAACATATTAATATTTGTCTATAGAGCTCTAGGGGTGGCTATAATTCTGAAAGGTATAGCATGTATGCATTTATATAATAGGTCAAAAAGGATTTGGTAGTAAAGTTAAGCAGACAAGTAATCTTTGGAGCTTAAATTGGAAGCAACTCTTTTTATAGTAGGCATGGTTTGGTTCAACCGCTTCGTTTTTGGTATGTAAACAGATGTGTGTTTCAAGTGGATACTATATATCCCTTTGTAGTGTAAAAACCTGTATCAATTTCGTATCTACAAAAATGCGTCAGTTTCTGAACGTTTGCTTATATGCAAATTTCCAAAATATATCATCGGTTGCGGTACATTTTCAGTAATTAAATGAATAGCCATTTAATCTGTTATTAAATTTTATAGGTATAAATATTCACCATGCGTAACGCTTTTGTTTGACCGATCCACAGCAAATCTATAAAATAGCGAAATGAATGTGTATTTTACATAACCCGTGTGTGATATCAACTGGGAAAAAATCTGCGATAATATAAACGAGTTGAATTTAGAATCGCCCAGCCACTCAACAGTAGACCTATCCGAGTTCAGCCGTACGTGAAGCGAAACTAAATAAATCCTCTCGCGTGTTAGCGTTAGCGAATTTATAGTACCTGAATTCAAGTTCTGAATTCAATTTTAATTGATTTGCGAGGCGCATAGGCGAATTGGTGTTTTCACAGAAGTAATTGAAATGTAACCACGTGCGAATAGGAAATCGATTTTTCCGGGTGGATTGGCGCGGTTATCTCGTTTTCCTTTTGTTGGATTGCAATCGGCGTATAGGATGCACGTTTTCTATTATTATTGCACACGCACCGGGCATATTTGTTTTAATCATATTGTCATAAATATTTATGCATAGCCCGTATGAGTCTATAAACCGTCATAGATTAAATTGTACCAGTGGTGATCTATATAGTTGTTCCGAATAAATATCAGCATTCTTTTGCAACAGGAAAATGTGTAATTGTAAAGGTATAAGATATTATTAGCACAAGTTAACCAAGACAATCCTCCCATGTTAAGTAGAAATCTGGTAGAAAAACAAAATGAAATGGGCAATTAACTCATTCAAACCAAATAAATGGCCAGGATTGGATGGCATTTATCCAAGCCTCCAGGCCATTGGTATGTACCCCAGTGCTAAATTTCCTTGAATAACATACTATAAAAGTTCAGAGTTCATTTGCTGCAGCAGCATAGTATGTTATTCAGGGAAGTCTCGCTCTAGGATGCATACTAATGACATGGAGGCTAATCAGAGTCACTTTTATTCTAAAACCTGGCAAAATGTAAAACGATGGAGCAAGGTTTCTGAGACCAATAAGTTCGAAGACCATCATGGGAGAGACATTGGAAACACTGGAATAATACAACAAATTCATGGAGAGAGCTTTATTAATAGACCATCAAGAAAGAAGGCCGAAAAAGTCGTAGAGCTCAGTAGAAATCATCTTCATATTGTAACAATTCTCGTACACTGAAAGGACACCTAGACAAAATTAGGATCAACACTGGGCATACCAACTGCAAACTGTCTAATAGGACGACAGAGAACGCTTACAATTTTCTGTGTAAATGCGAAAAGACGAAAATAAACCAAGAAGATTATTTCAACAATCAGCCAGAGACCTGCACAGAGTAGTGTAGGGTACTAGGGTCCTGGAATGGTTGGTATAGTTTAATGGGTAAAAGAAATGGAAGACTAAATGCAAAAAAGAAAACCCAAAAGGCTGCAGTGTTTGCAGACTCCATATCAAATCTCCGTCTCCCGTAATGGATGAGATTCAGCTAAACATCATTTTGTTCCGCTGAAACATCTAACAGACTGCATGCTTTTGTTGTACAATTTAATCATTAGGGTGTATTTCAAAGTAATTTAAGCGTTATTAAACAGAATAGAAAATAAGAATTCCAAATGTCGCTGCCATTTTTTTTAACGGGCGACGTTTTAAATAATTGCACAAAGTATTATTACTTTCGTTTTAGGTTGCTATAAAGAATAAAATAAAAAAAAAAAACGAAAAGTTATGAATATAAATGTTACGTTATTGGCATTCCACATGTATATGTCTTATTTCTACTCTCTTGTTCATACAAATATTATTAAAGCTGGAAAATATTCGCCAGGGGAAGATTTTATTGATCAATTTTTTATAGAATCCCTTTAATATTTCCAATTTCTTTTGTAACTACTTATTTAAGCAGCCTTCTATGATTTTTTCACATTTCCTGCGCATTAAATTAAGATAGTTTGTGTCATACCCACGGTCTAATTACCGTATTTATTAATACTTGAATCTAATTTTAAAGGTTGGGTTCGATTCCCACTTAAATCATCGGAGTTGTACAAAGTTGTAGTACTTGTATATTAACCATCTAAATATGGTTATTTCGTGATTCACGACCTAAGTTTATATCTAACCATCACTTTCTATTAGTAATTTGTAGGCACCATAAGAAATATTGTATTCTCATGTTTGCTGTGATGATGCTCAATTAACATGCTGAATTCCATGTAAGTGAAGTGTAAAGAAGTTTGTTAGCTGCTTATGCAATGCTTTACCTGTTTAGTTGAAAACTGTTGAGGATTAAGTACTATTATAACATGCTTTATCATATGTATATACATACATACATTAGTATTACATTGTGTAATAGAAATTTAAACGTATTATTATAAGTGAATTTACCGATTTTTATGCCTAATTTATATATACCCATACTAGCCTTTACTGTAAAGTACGTGATATTTCAGCATTTTTTTATGTCCCCACTTATATATATTACTGTAATTTTTTAATAAAGGATTCCCTGGCTAATATTTTACTCAATTACAAATATAAACTTTTTTTCTTAAATCTGCCTTCTCTTTACAGATACTTATCCTGTGTTTAATGGTATTCAAAAATACAATTCACTTTCACTAGATGGCTATGAGCTTAGGAATATGCTTGATATGTCTCGAATTGACTACAGCGGATCATGCGCATTCTTCCCTTTTTTTAACCAATGAGTAGTTATATTTATATTTTTTTATCAGTAGTAGATAGGTTGCCGTGATGGCTGTACGTGTTATACCTCCTAAATCAATAATTTGTATAGTAATTGATTTTACTTCATTAAATATTAAGTTTATAGCGTAATTTTAATCATTTAATGTATTAAATGCTTTTATATTAATAACAACAGTATAAATATCAATTACATGCGCAATTTATTGTGTAATATTATATCAAAAACCGAGTATAAAGACTCTTACTCACGGTGAATACACTTATTTGCTATATTTAAATGAAATATCAACTACTATTCAGTATATTTTGAATTCTTAAACTCCAATTTAAACTGTCATTTACAAATATGAAGAAATTTCTTCTAATGTTGAAAAATCTTGACATTCCCTCTATATACTTTTAGCCCGATTGTAAATACATCAATTCACAAAGAAAATCCCGTTTGATTTCGGATATATTACAGAAATATAATTTAATTGATTTGACTTGACGAAAAATGAAACAATCTTCTTAAGAAAAATAGAATTAAAACAATGCAAATGAACGAACAACCGCACATCACGCCCCAGCGCGATGCATTTGTTTCAATGCTATTCGTTTTTTGACGGGACGCACTGTGATATGACGGGCTAATATGCGATAACCGTAAGGCGGCCGTCTAAATCACTCAAATTCAAATAAATTTTTACATATGAATGTCTTTTCTTCAGTTCAAACAAACAGAAGTGTTATATAAAGCTAATGCAATAATTTACTATTATACTAGTATAATAACATAGCGCCGTATTATGCGACAATATGCAATTTACTAGTGCATGATCTGAGTTGCAAAACGCTTTGATATACTTGTCAAAAAAAAGATAAAAATTTAGGGTACATTACTAAACTTGATTATATCGTTCAATGACAAACAAATGCTCTCATCAACCTAAATACCATACGCATAAAGTTTCATCATTTCCTAATATTTCTACGCGTTAAGAAATTTTCTCTTTGTTAATCATGTTAAATTATGACAGGGCATTGTTGTAAGAATTATGAGTGTATGATTGTGCAAATTCAGTTTTTGTGCAAAATGACAAAGGATACCTAGACCTTTCGAGAGTTGATTGGAAATAGAAACACACTTAATTTTCTTTTAGATGCACTTTCTTTTACTTTATTTAGCTGTGACATACTAGAACACTTTAACGGGTGGAAATCTTTCTTTGTAATTCATTTTTAATTTACGCTTCTATAGTTTATTCTAGGTATCCATATTATATTATGTTATAGTTATTAGCAGTAGCTGCTTAGTGCAGTTTGCTATATTAATTAACACTATCACTTCTTCTTCTGTTGTCGAGAATACATTCTTTGTAATTTGACCAATAAATTTCGCCATATTGGTAATGGTATTTAGTCCTACGTATAAATGAAATGAAGTTGTGTTTCTTTTTGACATGTTCGTGGAAAGTTGATTGTGATTAATATGGATTACAAGCGGTGCGTTCAAAGATGCTAGCCCGCAACTGTATTTTTAATTTTACATATTGTGAAAGTTGAAGTAATGGTCACGTTTCGGCGTGATTAAGATCACTGGAGAGTATTTTACATACATGCATGCACATGAGCATCCTAAATGTCGACAATTCAAAAAAAAAGTTTCTATTTCCCAAAGAAATTGGAATAAGGCACAGAATTTAAAAAAAAAATATGTACCAAAAATGAGTGAGTGAGTTCTTTCAGCATAAAAAATAGACTTTTTAAAGTTAAACCTATAGATCATGAATGTCAAACATCGAAATGCTTTTGGCTGGAGAAGTGATTTCGAATAGGCGAAGTAAAAGAGGTTTTGTTTTAAGAAATGAATTTGGTGAACATGCGTCAACATTATTTAATATAAATATATGTTGCTATAGGTTTCTAATAACTCTCTATATTCGAGTAAAAAATATTTAACCCTCTTTATATTCACAAAACATTTTGATTATTTATCCTTCACACTGAGAGGAATGAAGAAGTTGTTTCAACATGTTGTAATTTTAAAAATTAGGCATTGATCTAAGCACCAAGGGGGCAAAAAAATGCAACAACGTATTGAACTAAATACTTATGAGATCAAGGTAATATTAAAAGTAATCTAACTTCTAAATCTACTAACTAAGAACGCATTGCTCGTGTTTAGTTCAACTACAAGTCGATTCGATATTCCTATGGAGATAACTCCCACACTATGGCTTCTAGTAATCAGCATATTTGTCGTGATATTCATTTTTGTTTTCACCGTCTCCAAATAATTATACCAAAATTCATTACATTGCTTATAGGGAGTAACCTCATTACAGGAGCTGAGGTAGAAGGATTCTATCCACACTTTTCCAACGGATAGTTTACATTCTAGTTACGTCAATACCTGAATGAAATCGATAGAAAAATGCATCACGTTTATCGTGTAACCAACATATTACGGAGTATAATGGTGCAATCAAGCGGAATTACAGTGGAAACTGCGATAACCAGGGGTCTACAACGTGAAAATGGGAATGAATTATAAAAATCGGCTCCCCTAAGGAGATTACATTTTCAAATTTAAGAGAACTTATCTCCAAAACCCCTTGTAAATGTAGTGATAATTTGATAATTTATTTTAAACACACACTAACACAGCATCGCTATAGTTCAGAATTTCACTAAAAGTTTCAGTATTTGAAGCAGTTCCCTTCATTCTCCTTATTAGTTAATTACGTCTACATTTTCTTTTTATTTTTAATACTCAACCTTAAATGCATACCTAGACTTAAACGTAATCGAAACAGTTTTATAGAAATTAAGAAAATTAATACCTTCAGCCGTTTTGAGAAGTATGTGCCTTTTTACAAAAAAAAAAACAACAAAAAATTTAATCTAGATTTCTGAGAGTCTGCAGTTCTTTCTTGTAGCACTAAAGATGAGTCTCTTCTTTAAAACAAAAAAAAAGAATGTCAATGACACTATGAAAGGTAACGATTTGTGTCCCCTAATATAAATTTAGAGAAGAGTTTTACATTAATATCCAATATTTACTTTGTTAAATGATAAATTTATGAAAGGATGGCTTATGGTTCAGTTAAAACTAATAAATGTAAACAAATGTTTTCAACGCGCTCGTAGGAATTCAGATTGATATCTTTAGCATTTACTATGATGGAAACTGCAGTTTATTTGTCTCCAAAATTTCATTCAATCGATGCTTCTTTAATTTTTACGAATGCCCAATTTTAATTACTAAAACTTTTAAAATGGTGAACTGAGTTGGTTATTAATTTACCAATAACTAATAAGTTAATATTTTTTTTTCGTGGTGGAAACTGCAAATTATCCGGCCTTTCATTAGAGAAACTAAGATATTAAAGATCTGAATATCACCAGCTTGTCTTCAAAACTTTGTAATGTCATATCATTTCAATTACTACATCCTTAATTTTTACGAAAGACCTATTTTAATTTTTTGTAAATGTCGAAGAACAATTGATAGTTAATTTTACAGATGATAATTTACATTTAGTCCCTAGTTGCCTATAGAAATACTTAGCACTAATAACACAGATTCTACTTCTGTAAAACATCCATATATAAATTTAAATGTCACAAATTGCAAATCAAACAAAATTAATAAAAGATTTTTTTATACGTTTTAACGTAAAATGTATTTCAAACAAAATTTTCAAAAACATGATAGCACTACTGCTGATAGAAGAACATCCTAATATGTTTTGTGTCTCGGAACATTGGAGTAGTCGTAGTATTGTAGAAGCTGTAAATTGGGAGAGTTTAAGCTTGTTTGTAGTTTTTCTAGAAATAAATGCGTTCATAGTGGGGTTGCTATCTTTGCACATGAAAATGTCAAGGTCAAACCATTATCTTATGTCCAAGAATTTTGTATAGAGTTTAATTTTGAAGCATGTTGTTGTTTGCTTGATATACACAATCAAAAAATTGAGTTACTGACTGTATATCGATCTCCTGCGGCTTGTTTTGCAAAATTTCGCAAATAATCTGACAGCCACGTTAAAACACTTGCAGTTAGTGAGTTTTGCAGGGATTTCGTTGTTTGTGGCGACTTTAATCTAGACTCGTTAAAGCCTTCACTGCACTATAGCAGTTTATTAGATGTATTTAGTTGCTTTGGTTTAGAATAACTTACGAATGAGGCTGCACGAATATGTACTGAAGTAAATGGGGAGACAACTAGGACTGCAATAGATTATATGACTACCAATATAGCTGTAGGAAGGACAATTTATTATATTATTCAATCGAACATTGCCGACCACTTAGCTTTTTTTTTTTTTATTTTTAAATATTAATACTTCATGTAATATGGGCAATAGGAAACACAATGAATCAGTGACATACAGAAACATAAATTCACAATAATTTAAATAATTTAAAAATGTTGTCACGCTCAAATGATTGATCTTCTTGATAACAAAATATATTGATGTAGATATAGCATTTGAAGACTTCCTTTCGACCCTTATCTGGTACATGGATACACCTTACTCCTATACAAATACAAAACAATATCACCAAAATTTATAATGTCATCATCATTTCAATTACCACTTCCTTAATTTTTATAAATACTCTATTTTAATTACCAAAAGGCTAAAACTGATGAATTGATTAAAAGGTTGGTTATTATTTTACCAATAATCATAATAAATACAAGAAAATGTTTTCAGTACTAATAGGCACTCATATTGATTACTTTAATACTTTTTTGTAATGGAAACTGCAAATTTACCGGCCTTTCTTACTGAGGAAAGTAAGATGTGGATGTCACCATGATTTGTGGAGCATTACTGATTTTGCTTATTCTAAAATTTTAGTTACAGCAACTATATTGATCATATTAATACATTTATTAAAAGCTAGTTATTGCTTTGTCAATAATCAATAAGTGTAACAAAATGTTATCAGCACTCAAAGGTATATGAGTTGGTATTAGGGCCATCTTCATCGTCTGTTTGATTGTGTAAATTCGACGTCTCGACAGTATTTCTACTGCCTTCATCAGGGTAGCCTTGATAAGGACTGTGGTTTATCAATTCCATGGTTTGCTATATATTGCACAGGGTTCACAAACGCAACATTGGCAATTCATATTCGACAGTCAACACATTTCCATCGCAAACTATGGAATTAGCAAACCACAGTCCTTATCAGCGCTACCCTGATGACGGTAGCAGAAATACTGCCGAAACGTCAGATTTAAACAATCAAACAGCCGGTGGAAACAGGCTAAAACCCAACTCACATTCTAATAATCCATCGTCAAGAATTTCGCGACATAAATTCATATTGGTATCTTTAATATCCATGGTGTTTGGATATTGCAAATTAAGCGCCATATATTGTGGTATTAATAAAAGCACCGCCACCATTACTGTTCTTAAAATCCCAAATTACGACTTGACTACTCACTGAAAGATAAATCAAACACGTTTCTTTCACGTTCCGCGCCGTCCACACTCTACACTAACAGGTCACCGGCCAAGAACTAACGACACCGGCCGCAGACGGTGATCTTTAATTTCACTCAGTGGTGGTCTTTCGCGGATTCGCGCACTCCGCTTCCAATCTCAAACAGAGGCAGCGGCCAGCACCTTTGCAGAGTCCGGAACAATCTTCCACTCGCATGCACTTGCGTATCTTTGTGTGTGTGTGTGGAGAGGTTTCGATGGTAGGGGCTCGCACTTTCCCTTTATGGTGGACGCTTGTCATCGTTCGAGTGCACGTTCGACCGAGCTGACTTACCGGACCTTAAACTGTTACTAATAACAAAACGGCGGTTTCGTAACAGTTACTTTTCTGGGTTGAGTGCCATGGGGCTTGGCTGTTACGTGCACACGTCTGAGATTGTTATGCGTGCGTGTTCGAGTTCTACCAAAAATATCTGCTCTGGAATGCTTTTGTAACGTTGAGGGGAATTTATTGCAACCGTAAGAAAGAAAAAGTCTCCTTATAAAGTACAACTGGTTTGCTTTGCTTTTATAATCAGATCACATCGAACCTAAGCTAATTGTGGATAACAAATTAATATAAGAAAACTGGAAATGAATTATTTGCAAAGAAATTAATGCGAAAACCTGCCACAAATGTACAAGGCGTTCAATCGAAAACTGGATCTTTGATTACAGCTCTATTTTTGATTTAAAAAAAAAAATGTCAAAAAATTTTACAATGCTGCCTAGCCTAAAAATATTGACAATACAGAGTATCCCAGAAGTAAACAAACGCATACCTACTCCGTTATTTTAGAAGGAACACCGGTATATTTTTAAATCTTACGTAGAAAAATAACATCACTTTCCATCAACTGCTATATGTCTCTCTGCAATAGCAACGTTGTTATTTACCCTACTTGTTTTAGATATTAATACGTTAAATACCATAAATACATAGCTATTTTGATACACTATTTGGTTAACTATAGACCAAGGTAACATGATTTTTTTTAAATAGCAGCCCACATTTTTGCTTATGCTAAATTAACCATTGTGCCAAAACCTTTCAACTCATACTAATACAAAACATTTGTGGCCACAGAGTTGTAGATAATTATTTTTAAATAAATTCAATAATTTTTTATTAATTTTCGAGTCAGCTTAGTATATAAAGGAGATATAATTAAATGAAACCTCAAATTAGTAAGCTACATCAGTAGCAGATTATAAAATAGAAAACTAATAACACGCTTTTTGAAAATAAAATGAAATTTAACGTCATTCGTAGATGATTAGCAGAAACAATATCACCTCTCTTTGGTAGATAATGGTAATTGTTTCACCACAATAATTAAAAGTCAAAACTATCAAAAAATAATTTGCTTTATGTAACACGTTTTCTATGATTTCTTTTTTTTTTGGCTACGTAAAGTAACTTGTGTATAAAAAGGAGCTCTCCACAAAACTGAAAAATAGAATAAGGGAGGCTCTTTCATCCATCTCGCTAGAGTTGTTGCAATAACTAACGCAAAATTTGCAAAAGAGCGTAGAAATATGCTTGAAAGGAAGAGAATATATTTTTGAATATCTGCTAGATTCTTTTTTTTAATGGGTGGGTGTAACCCGGCTCAGTCAGAAAGACCTATTGTGCCCCCATGTCAATTTTGGCCCTCTCAGTCAAGTTGCACCCTATCAAAGAAATTCGCGATGTGACTGAGAGTTAACTTACCGACTCTGAGTTCGTCCAACCGATTGACTCCAAACTGCGTCTGCCTCTCCCCGTCCACTGCCGGGCAATCGACAAGAAGTTGAGCAGGCGTTTCCTTCGCACTCCCACACTTTCTGCTTAGGAGAGAGTTCAGTAGCCCCATGCGAGACATGTGTTTATTTAATGCGCACTGCCCAGTTAAGATTCATGTTGCTAATCTCAATTTGTTCCTGCTCATAAAGATTGCCTTACGGAGTCTTTCCTCATTCAGATAAAGCTCTAGAGATTTACAGTGTCTTACGCTGGCGAGTCCATTCCAAAAAGACCAGTGCCTAGCATCAAGTTGGGACCTGACAAACTTTTTGATGTTGTCATATGAACTACCACACGTCGGTTCGGGACTTAGGAACGGCAGCTCGCTGGTGGCCCTTGCTAACGTGTCAGCTGTTTCATTGCCTCTGATCCCAGAGTGACCTGGCACCCATCTCAATGTAACACTTAGATGTTCCGTCAGGTGTTTAAGTTTTCTGTCGCATTCCAGTACCACTTCAGAGTCAAATCTGACAGCCCGCAAAGCTTTGAGGACAGCCTAGGTGTCGGGTAGGATTTCTAACCTTCCATTCTTGCGCAGGCAGTTTGGGATGTTCCCAGCACAAGTCTAGATGGCAATAATTTCGACCTGAAAAGTGGTGGGGGAGGCCTCTAGGCTAAAAGCTTCGCCGTCCCGTTTTCCATCCCTCCAGATTCCAATGCTCGTGCCGTTACGCGTTTTCGAGCCATCGACAAACCAGCGGGATAGACCCCGATTTGGTTTGCGATTGTATGCTATTGCAGTTTCCCTGCTAGAGATATCTAGGCTGTATTCCCAGAGAAGCTGACAACGGGCGAAATCTTACCCGCCTTTACGGACAATGGTACTGTCTGTTTGATGTAGTTGAAGAAGTGAGGCCTCCGGCTTTGCCGGAGAAGCTCCTAGGGTTGCTTCAGATTACAACACCAACTGCAGCGGGGGAAGCCCACAGCAGTCGTCAACGTCGAGGGTATGGCTCCCGTGATGCCCACACAGGCAATTCTTTGGACCTTTTTTAAGCGCACTTATAGCATAGCCTAGATTTGCTTTATGCCACCAGACTTACGTAGAGATACTTTTAATTGAGGATATGTTTTGTTGTGGTTTAATGCTTAGTTTATTTTAGTGTTTGTCTTTTATTTTAACGGTTTAAGGATTAAAATACATACTATTTCAGACACTAATAACGTATATAATAGAAAATAAACTGAGATGTGAGAAGAACAAGTTAGTACATATAAAATTATTTATTGATATTTTTGACGTTTAACTATCATGCTAACGAAATAATAATAATAATTTTTAATGGGCGATGGCCAGGGCTATTAAAATAATTATTACTGTTTCTGTTAATCATAATTAAGTTTCATTCTTTTTTCAAAAGTCTATCTTTAAAAGCATAAATGAGAAGCATTAATGACAACGTTGTTATTACAGATAGACATATAGTAGTTTATATAAACTGTTTGTAAATGTTATTTTTCTGCGTAGGATTTAAAAATAGAATAATATACAGGATGTTTCATTTAAAATGACGGAGTAAGTATGCGTTTTCTCACTTTTTGAACACCTTGTGTAGACAGTAACATTTATAGATTATGCAGCATTAAGTTCTATAAAATGTTTGTAGCCACACTCTTTGCTAAAATGAAAAATAAAGCTGCATTCAAAGAACTAGTTTTCGGTGGGACACCTGTACATAAACTAGTTTATAATGAATATTTACGAAACATTCATTGCGAGTTGTGATTGCTAAGAGATACTGCAAAAAACCTATCTTAGTTCTTCTTTTTGAATAGCATAGCGACATATATACATATTTACTTTTCTTCGAAATGCAATATAAATTGCTGTAGTCCTGTTATAAATGTTACATTTTAAATATTTCCCTTGAAGTGGGAAATTTAAGGTATCTTTCAGATATACATAGTACAGCATTGTTTGCTAAAATATCTAATTGTGAAAACAATGGCAATATTATCTGTGCATCGTCGTACTGTACTAGCATTTTCTTTTGGCCAACGTTTCGACCACCTCACAAGAGGCATCTTCAGCTGCTACTGCCGCTCAGATAAAACTGAAGGGCAAATACACGGGGGCGGGTTTATATGGGGGAAATGGTTACTGGTCAGTGAGTCGTCACGGCTACATTTCAGAGGATAGTGATGGTTGTTTGAGGAGGGTGGGCTTCCAAAGAGATAACCGTCTTCACAGTTCAAGTTATTGGGATGTTCATGGATTTTTCGGCTGTAATAGTGTGAATTACGGCATAGAATTTTGGGTAGAGTTGAATGGGATTTAGTGGCCGGTCTCCAGCCTATACTCTGCAAGTGCAGACTCAGCTACGCGCAACACCGTAGTACAACGCTCATGTTCTGCAACACGAGTGCTCACCGAACACTTTGTTTCACCGATGTAAACACTGCCGCATTAATTCGATAAACATCAGGAATGGATTACGATTTTTGACAGGAAAAGATCTGATAGTTTGCAGCTAGGTTTAAGGACGGTTTTGATGTTATGGTTAGACGGGTTTTTTCCTCTACATTGGGTAACACCTTGGATGTAGGAAAGATAACCAGTGGATTTATGTAGAGCAGGTTGGATATCTTTATTGCATTATTTTAGTGTAACATCTGTTTACATAGAAATTTGTTGTTCCCAAGTGAAATAATTTCCTAAATTTAGTTATTTCAACGAATTAATATATTTGTACTAACAACTGTAATAATTAAGACGATTTTTTTCCCAAGAAAAATTTTCCTCACGCAGGATTCGAACCTACACACTCTCGTTTACCGGACGAGCGCTCTACCATTTGAGCCAAGCGAGGCATATGTAGGTTTGTGCGACAAATCGATGTATGTCGATATCAGATCTTGTAAGGCCGGCGGGACGGCGAATATGCAAAGATTCCAAGCTTTTTATAGTATGAAATAGTTAACGAATTAATGTACATATTTGTACTAATAACAGTAATAATTAAGAGCATTTTTTTCCCAAAAAAAAATTCTCTCAGACAGGATTCGATTTTTGATATTGACATATGCCGATTTGTCGCACAAACCTACATATGCCTTGCTAGCTCAAATGGTGGAGCGCCCGTCCGGTAAACGAGAGTGTGTAGGTTCGAATCCTGCGTGAGCCAAGTTTTTCTTGGAAAAAAAGTACATTGATTCGTTAATTATTTTACACTGTAAAATGCTTAACATTTAAGGCATTTTATAACGAATGCGAACAATGACTATCAATGTACCCTGATAAACTACTACCACTAGAAGTGAGAGAAAGTATTTTAGAAAATGCGTGCGTTAAGCTTCGGTAACATTATGAAGTAATCGATCACGTATTTCTTTTGTTGTTAATTAGAGCATACGGTGCTTTAAACAAATTACCTAATAATAAAATCTTTCACAACTGGTCTAGTTTGCAAATGCGCTTTCAACCGACCTTGTATACGAATGTTTAGGAATCAATTAATATGGTCATAGATTGCTGGCCCACTTATACACTTAAATCTGAAAGTAAAATACCTATATAATTATTTACACGCAGTCTGCTAAGTTTGCAGGTAATTTAGAAAACAGAAATCTATTTATTTTGCGTATATTCTCCATAAACGACATATGCGATTTTCCCATGCATCATTCCATCTGCGATTTCTACTGGAACAGTAGCGTCAATAAACGCAAACGATCTCGTTAGGTTGATAACGCCATAAAAACAAATAGGGTGCAACTGTCAGTACAAATCACCTAGGGCGTATTCAGGAGAAACATGTCGTTTAATTTATAATTTATAGGAGTCGCGTACAAGTTTGACGCGATCAACGCACGTAAACGCTTGCTATTGAAAATATATATGTACTCCATTATGAAAATATAGATTTTCCTTACGGCGTGGCGCAGGGAAATATTAACCCTGATAAGAGGAGTAGCATAGAATCATGCGTTGTTATAATAGGGAAGAACGAAATTTATAGAAGATGAGCTTCTGTCATGAACTTGATGTTCCGTTAAAGAGATTGTGCTGTTTCTGCATAATATATTCGTGACACTGAATACATCAAGATTATTTATAAATACCCAAGGAGAAAATAGAAAACAAAATTAAATCGGAAGCATAAAACTAATAATTTATTGTTGCTGTCGCTTTTAACCATCGTCTAATACATTGCAAATTGCTTTTGCACTGAAGAAAATGATGTGGTTTCCTTTTTGCGCTGTGGCTTATTAGATTATACGAAGTCTCCACAGACACTGCAACTACTTAGTTTTTTATGTTTAATTATACCAACCATTCCACTATCCCGATCTCATATAATAATCTGAACAGGTCTGTGGTTGGTCGATCAAAGTAAACCTTTGGGTGTGTTTTTGTCGTTTTTCGTCAAGGGCCTTGCATTCATACAAAATTTGGTAAGCGGTCTTTGTCATTCTATTGCACCGTCTGCAGTTGGTATCTCCAGTGCTGATTCCAATTTTCTATATCGTCTTTTCAGTCGGTTTTTCAATGTCTTGTTAGGAGACCTACTATGCAGCGAAAATAATTCCTGCTGAGCTGAAGTAGTTCTTCAGCCTTCTGCTTTAATGGTCCCTTAATGAAGATCTTTCCATAAATTTAACTGGTTGAATTGTTCCAGTGTCCTTTGTGTTTTTCTTTGACTCGACTCCTTATCTGTTCTTATGTTGTGTTCTCAGACACTAGTAAAATAGATTCTGGGCTTATATGTCAAGCCGGGCACAATAAAGTAATTAAGGTCTATCAAGCTATTCCGTGTTCGAATGCGTTCCAAAACCAGTTTTGATTTTATCTTGCTCAGCATGGCCTGGCTATCTGCTGCAACATAGAACAGATCATTTTCGGAAGCCGTCTAATTGATTTCTGTAGCATGTGGTCAGATTTCATTTCTAAAAGGTTGCCTTTCACACGATGAACAAAATGGTTGTGCCCCAATCCTGCATATCTGCCACTTCGTAGTCCTTGCAGTATGGAATATTCTATTTTGCCTCGCTTATTATCATCGAATGGAAAGGAAGCATTCCATTACTGCTGTCGTGGACTACGTGAGTAACAGCAATAAGGACTATTGCTGTTACTCAAACCTCTGTGTCTTGCTAAGTGAAAATTTGCTGCCACCTTACCAAAGATACATAAGGTATCTACCATCCATCATATCCACCATAAGTCTGACCATCATAATGTATATCCAGTGTATCACATTGGCCTTGCTTTCTCATGGGCTCTTATAATCAACATGAGTGTTGTCTCTGTCCTAGTTTTAATTTTTTCGAGCTGTCGATTTCAAGTAAGCTTGCAGTCAAGAATGAAGTTAGATCAGGAAATCATCTGAGTTCCTGTTATTTAGGAATTATGTACTGGTGCACCAATTGATTCAAAATACGAGTTTATCCGTGATATATAATATCGTCTAAAAAAATTCATTAACTGAATATTTAATTATTCAATATCTGGCTTTCCTGATAAATCCCTCTGCTACTTTGCGTTCTTATATGCGAATTTGGGCCACGCTATTGATGGTTAAAAATGGTAAATATGGTATAATATAGTGTCTGTTTGCTTGCCATTGAACTTATGGTTGCTCTATAACAGGAGTTACTTTAGAAAGTTTCTAGAGAATAGGAGAAAATTACTAATGTTGATTAATTCTGACGCCTGCACACTTATTATTAGATATTTTAATTAACTACATTTATAAAAATGATTAATGTAGTGAAATTTTAATTTCTTTATTTGTCTGTCATAGCATTCACAATTTGCTGTTTGAGTGTAAGATAGCTTACTATGGTTTCTCTTAAGGAAATACTCATATTTTTTGAGAAAATTAAAAAATGCCATATAAAAATTACATCAGAAGTATCTAAACTACTCTTCGAAATTTTAAATAATAAGCTAGAGGTTACAAATTAAAGGAAAACCTTTTTTTGAAATATATATCTTTAAAGCGATAACATCAATTCAGAATTTGATATCACCAATATCCGGAAAAGTTTATCGGACTGCATATCTCATTTTTGGCTATCTTCCCTGCAAAGCGTATTTACCTATTATGTACATTATTTCGGATCATCCTGTACACTTATGTATACCTCGTTACCAATTATTGATTGACAGCTGACAATTTTATTACAATAATGAGATATTAATATGTAAATACTTTATAAATAATTTAGATATTAAACAGTAATGGGCATAAGTTGGAATCCTGCGGTATTCCAGAGTTGATGGTGTGAAGATTTGATATGACCAATTTTAACAAATTTGTAAACTATTCTTTGAAACAAGAAGAATATGTCGTTTCAAAACCACATATTCTTCTTACATTCAATTGTGGTCTTAAACTAAAGATTGAAAGAGGTTGAGTTCAATAAAATAAATTATTTTCTACTGCAGGTTATTTTAAATTAGTAAAATAAAGTAATTGCGGAGTAATTCACACACATCTTACTGCAATAAATATTTCAAAAAGAATTTAGAGCACTCCGAAAGTGATAAACTACTTCATAAAATGCTAAATCTGTAATTATGGCAGTACAAAACGGAAAAGGCGTCCATGAACTGCAGCACGAATGCGGCGAACACGTTAATTGTACAACAGCGATTACCTGATTTCCTAATGGTCGTTTAAACGGTTTATCGGTACCTAACTACATATGTTGCTCTTGTAGTTTTGATTGTGAGATCTATTATTAACAGAAGCTGTGCGTGATTGTAATTGCAATTTAGGAGTATTAATTTTTAAATGAGTCATAAAGCAGTTTCTTTTTATTCAATTTCATTGAAAATTGTACTTACTGGTATTTAAAATCATCATGAGTTGTCGTTGAAACGGTTTATTGTATATTCATATTTTCTACATATTATTTCAATGCTAAAACTTACAGCAACACAATCAAATGAACATATAAATATTTCCATTATATCTTTTGGCTTTACATTTCCTTCTCCACTTGAATTCAATATCATCACTTAAATCTATAAGAATTTTAAGCATCGCTAAGAGTTCTTTCTACTATAGTGTTAAATTTTTCGCATTGTACTCTGATATAAAATTCTGTATAAATAAAAAAAATTAATGACTGAAAAGTTTTCGAACTCCCTGGAGAATATTAGAAATTGAAATAAGAGCGCTTAGGAATAAATGCGTTCAAATAAGTGCTTTCCTTTTAATTGCCAGTTGGTGCGTATGCAAACTTCAACACCCATAGCAGCGTATTTGCTTAAACGAAAGCGAAACGAAGTAGAAATTGATATTATAGACGTAACCATTGGAGCAAGGAAAGTGTTCCTTTTGCTAATGCAAAAACTATTGCCAAGTTTATTCGATCTTGGTTGAAAATAAAAAGAATTTTAATGGCTACATTACAGTAAGGTCAAGAACGTCCACAAGAAATTCTGTGGTTTTAACAGCTGCACCAATTTACATAGTTAAAAGTATTTTAATCCTTGGAGAGTTAATGGATTGGTTTTTGTGATTGATAGAGACCTAGGTTAGTTGTTATTCTTGTTTTAAATTAGTTTCCGACTCCAAGGTTCTAATTGATTTTTCTTTTAATTCTTTATATTGTTGTCATATGATAAATTTGATTCGCTTGCAGGATCTCTAATTGAATCATCAGGACGTAATTTAAAATACGCAAACATGACCTCCTCTGGTTGCGTATTTACTATAATAATGTTCTTCGGTATGCATTTCCGAATTTTAATTAGATAGCGTATCACTTCTTCTGAATTGCTTGTATAATTTTCGGTAATAACAGGAGTTTAATATAGTATTAGAGTTCTTGTACACTCTTTTCAGCAAATATCACACTTCTCCAAATGTGAAAGCGCCGTAACGAATACAATTGCTAAACGTATTAAATAAAACAAATAGAAACAATTGGGAATAGTGAATAATATGATAATTGAATTAGCATTGACGCTCTCTTTAACCTAATATGCTTGAGGCCATCTTCGGATGACTAACAATAGAGACGCCGAGTTGAAATACATAATTATTTATAATTCTATATGTAATTTATGAATGCTATTGCGATCTAGTAAACAATTAAACGTCAAGTACTAATAAAAATACTCCGCAAGTATGTGGATTCACTTACTAGCGCATGAACAATTTTATTTAAATATTTTATCCAGTATTCAATTTATCATTTAATTTATTTCTCTTAATAAAATTAAAATTTTTGGGAATATTGCAACTGAAACGTGTAATAGAAGAAATTACCACACATCTATAAATATTAAAAAATTCCTATGCTAAACCATGCAAAAACTGGTGCCAACTTATATTCTAATTAAATTAAGGATTCTTTAAAGAAAAATTAACAATATCTTTTGTACTAGTTGTAGAGAGATATTCAAACAACTTCAAATACTTACCCTTCTATCCTACAACATATTGCTTGTCTGCTTCATGTCTATGCATCCACAAATTTACTGACATATGAAGATATCTATTTCCGTAGTATCAGAAAGAACTCAGATTTGGTGGTTCCGCTACAGCACACTGAGCACGACTATACAGCAATAAAAATATCTTTCATCCACTTCCATCTACAGCGAGTGATAATGGCAAGCACTTCAGAGCAGCCATGCACGAATTTTTGGTCTTCCGAGTGTGATGAGTCTTTCTAGCCAAGTCGCTGATGTAGTATAGCCACTAGCTTATTACACTAATTGTTATTGTTTTAATGTTTTGCTTTTATTTATACACACTTTTATCTACACATGCTAACACGATTGTATATTTTGCTTTTACGACTTTGTCCTTACTTCTGCAAATGTTACTTCATAATTTATATGTTTATGTGATGTTTATTTTTATGAGCGTGACTAAAAAACCGATGTACTTAGCTGTCATTGCCACTACAATATTTTTCGTAAATAAATTGATTTGAAATCTATTCAGATTCTATTCTGACTCTATTTGCATTCTAATCGAATGCTATTCTGAATCAATTCTGATTCTATTCGAATTCTATTCGAGTTCTATTCGAATTCTATTCGAATTCTATTCTGATTCTATTCTGATTCTATTCTCATTCTATTCTGATTCTATTCTGATTCTATTTTGATTCTATTCTGATTCTATTCTGATTCTATTCTGATTCTATTCTGATTCTATTCTGATTCTATTTTAATTCTATTCTGATTCTATTCTGATTCTATTCTGATTCTATTCTGATTCTATTCTGATTCTATTCTGATTCTATTCTGATTCCATTCTGATTCTATTCTGATTCTATTCTGATCCTATTCTGATTCTATTCTGATTCTATTCTGATTCTACTCTGATTCGATTCTGATCCTATTCTGATTCTATTTGGACTCTATACTGATTCTATTCGTATTCCATGTATGATATAGTAGACTTCATTCTATTCTGTATATTCTGTACTCTTTTAGTCTCTGAGTTTTATCGAAATCTGAATTTTCGAGTTGCCGGTGTTCCCTTATTAGTTGAAGTCGTAGTAGTATGTGTAATATGTGTACAGGACTGCATAATCGTTTCCATAGATGGACCTATTGCGTGCAAACGTGATTCATCATCATCAAATTCTGACTCTATTCTGTGTCGGATTCTATTCTAATTCTATTGTGATTTTATTCAGGTTCTATTCGGATTCTATGCTGATCTCATCTTGATTCCATCTCGTAGGCTTTAAATCCCTAATTTCTTTAGAGTAATTAAAAAAATAGCAATTACAAAATATAACCTTCAAATACAAAGTGTATTCTTTCCATATATGGTCTAATCTAATAATTTTATTAATGAAATTGGCCACAATATTATCCCCTTAGGATATAATACATTGAATATACCTCAATATGTTTCAAATATAGCACACCTCCTGCTTATATCTACAGATTTTCTTTTTACAATCATCAAGTCATGTAATATTGGAGCAAGAAATTACCAATTACCTTGAATTGATGCTTCTTTAATAGCGTTTATGATATACATTAAAAGAAAGGAGTGAGTAATTAATTGAACCCTCACAATTAAGATACGTACATCCGCTCATTTAAGAAAAAAATTCCTCTAAGCCGTATAATATAAACTACACTGAAGCCATATAAATTGATCTATACTAGATATGAAAGGATATAGGTACGTTTATTTCGTTGTATGTGGAATTAGAATTTTAATACAGGAAGTAATGATGTGAAATTGCAAATATTAATACAGTTATTAAATACTCCTAAGGATAGTTTACTAAATTCTTTCGTTTACTACATCTATGGATGTACATAAATATAATTGATTGCTCAAGAAAGCAACCTAACATAAATTATTTTTAATTAAAGATTTCTTAAAGCCATAAAATTGTTAAAAAGACGTAGAATATTTAAAATTTATTAGTAAGAGTATCGTATTGTATGCATTCACAAAGAAAAAACGTCGATAACTTAATGAACTCACGAATCGAACGATAATTATCAAAAGTTAATTAAAATTTAAAAAAACAGGGTTTTCTTGTTACGCGTAATTATTTGTTTAATGAATGACTGAGAAATACTTTTAAGTTAAATTAACGAGACAAGTACCGTTTTAAATTATTACAAGGAGATATCATGATATTGTAACAGTAAATGTTGTATCCTGCAGCAATATTCCGCATGAATATTGTAGAGCAAAAAGTAATTTGCTTGTTAATCGCATATTCCATGATATGTGTAAGTTACATACACATATACGGCGAATATCCCAGTAATGATTATTTTATTCAAGATAATGTTAGCAATCTTAGTGTTGTGTTGTGCACTGTTAAGGGAACCTCGCGAACTATAAATCGCGGATTCTAATGAGGCTTCGCCAGTTTGTAGACCTCATGAAGTGTTACCCTACTCAAGGACACTTTCTGTTGCTGCGGAACTTCAATTTTGGGAGTTGTAAAACACCCTTCAAATTCGACCAAAATCACTTTTAAATGGTGAGAGATAGAAAAAAGTTTAAATGGCGGACATGCAGTGTTACAATAAGCACGGACTGCAATATGTATGTTGTGCTTATTTGATCTAATATCAGAAATCGGTTACAATCACTCTATTTGGCATTAGAAACTGTATATAGATCTGATTTAAAAAAATATATAGGGTGTTCACAAAGTTAAAAGTCGGTGTAAAATCATACCAGGCGTTAAATGCCTATATGTGATAGTTTTCTAGTTAGACGCGTTTGAATGTAGAAAATATATTATGCCCTGACATAGGACAGGCAGAATAAAATGTATACATCCATTGATTGTTCTCGATACTTTACACACTGTATATATAAACTAGCTACAGATCACGACTTAGTTTTTTACTCGTTAAATATAAAGTACTAGGGTAATTCTAGGGCAGATGGCTCAGGGAAATTTCAAACTGATCTTAAAAATTTATTTTAAATAATATCGAAACAAACTTTAGCTCATTTCAAACAAGAAAATAAATATGACCAAACATAGAGTTGAACTAAAACTATATAACTAAACAGACTTCTAAAAGTAATAAAAATATTACTCAATATAAAAGCCATTTCTCCTCTGGTATATAGGAGAGATGACTCATCACCTCAGGTGAAATGACGCACGTGCTTGTATAACAGCTAATAATGGTTTTTTTATAGCTTTCCGCTAAAATAGCCAATAGCTACTAGTTTTGGTGTTACGCAGTATTTTTCCACACAGATGACATACAGTTTTGTATTTGGTGCATCCTTCATGCAGCCATCGAGAGCAGTTAACACATTGAATCCAATCGTCCCGTCGTTTTTGTCTTTTCATACGCCCCTCCACATCCAACGCAGATGTTTTCATTTTCATCATTATTGTCAGACGATTCATCATCATAGGTATTTTCTTGCTCTGTTTTTTTTTCCCCAGAACACAGTTCAACTGTTTTTTTTTTTGTTTACGTTTTGATGTTGCATTTTCGGACTTACACATTTTACTCACTTTCTTTTTACGTTTTAACTTTTTGGCTTTTTTTGAAAGTATGTGGTCTGAACCTGTTAAAATAGTGGCAAACTGCTTACCTCGTTTTCTGATGGAAGCAGCAGCACTTACTACAGGTGTTGGAGAAAAAAAAAATTCCAGGAGTGTTTTCTTCTGGACTATTTACGGTTAAAGGCTTTAGCAGACGTCTTACTTTTGAACAGCTAGGTGAGTAATTTCCTTTAAGCAGCTGGAAAGAAAAATCTCTTTTGAACAGGTTGGCAAGTTCACTTGCTTTGAATAACTATGTCGATGCCTTTCCTTTGAATAATTTGGCAAGACTTCCGCTGTTGTAATTTGTGTAACACATCCGGAGATATGATGTACATTGACTCTAACTCTGGGATCATTCACAGCATCAGTAACTTCTTCATTGGTATAATTACATTCTGAGACCTGCGAATTATTCTCAGTAACATTAATTAAATAGGCATATTCCGAATAACTGAAGGGTTGAATGGCACCACGCCCGTTGCTTTAAATAACGATACTGCATTTTGCACCGTCGCTGATTTCTCCCAATGACCGAACTGAAATCTGGTAATTCGTCGTCCAGGGTTCGCTCTTAAAAATAAATTGCATGCTTGATAGTAGAAAGCATTGTTCTTTTAGCCATCTTAAAAAAGTTCTTTCGTAGCATAGGCAGATTTTTCGCCCATAAATACTGTCGCACCAGGTGGCATGCAAAATGCCGCCTCTTCCATCCATGTTGAACACAGAAGCAGGTTTATTCATTAAGTCATTTTCGGTTAATGTATTAGCGAGAAGAAAAAAATACGAAGCAACATCCCTTCTATTCATACCTAATGCCCGTGCAGCAGATACCCCTTCAGATTTTCTTATTGCCAATTCCTTGTTCCTCCTTAGAAAAGACTCCAACCATGGATACCCAGCTTTACGACTTTCTCTATTAAAATTATGTTTCGATCGAAGTTTCTCGGCCAATTCAAAGGCCATCGAACGTACCATTGATCGCGTGGGAGCGAAACCACACTGTTGAAGTTTTCTTATGTGAACTACTAGTTTTGCTTCATGTGCTAAACCTAAAGTAGATGTCGGGCCAACTGCCGTTTTACAAAGTCTCTATTTTTTCGGCGGCGGCGTAATGTAGCACCCGGAATACCGAATTTTCTACTGGCTTCGTTCACCCCCATCTCACCATTGTCGATAGCATTAATTGCCAGTGTTAAGTGTTCTATCCATATTCTTGGCGTCTAGCAGTAACCATTCCAGCAAGTCACAAGCGTAACTCAGCTCCTCACAGAAGGGTTATTTGTCTTATCTGTATTAATAGTGAATATTTGCATCTACGAAGAAGGTAACAAAAACGAAATAAGGGCAAAACAACAACACAAGGAAAGACTCTTCTAGCTACAGTGCCCGTTGCAGCATACACAGAAATGGGCATCGGATAACATAAAACATAAGGCCAAAAAAAGAGAAGGGAAGCAGGGTTGATTAGGAAGACGGACAAACTAAAGGAAATTATATTAGAGTTTAACAGTTAGTAGCGCTAAGAAAGTTTAAAAGAGGTTTGACTCTATTCTTATTTAGGTTTGCCAAAGTTGTTAATACACTCAAGGGAGGTGCACTTCCTGTCTTTACTAACACCAAGTATAAAGCTAATAATTCATTTCGATGTTTCAAGCACTCAAACAAAATGTGATTTGTATCTCCAAGACTTCCGCAGTCGCATAAGGGAGACTCGAGGATAATAATTTTGTTGAGGTGAGCGGGGGTAAGACAATGATTAAAACGTAGTCTATAAATCATCGTAATATACGATCTACGTATAATCAAACCTTTAAACCATGCCGATTTGTTTACCTTAGGGCAAATTCTAGCATAATCTTTGGCCTTTGTTATTGTTAATATGTATTGCCAATCATTCCATACCACCTCATTACAAATTTTCCGAACATCCATTACTCCAAGTCCGTAATTAAGTCCTGCTTCAACTGAAGATGGGGCATGCTTTGCAGCCTGATCCGCCCTCTCATTTCCCTGAATACCTTTGTGAGCGGGGATCCAAATAAAACGAATCTCGTAGTCTTGGTCCGACAACCTCCAAAACAACTCCCGTATACGGAGAATGATCCCACTCCTTCCAGTGAAGACACCTGTGGCTTTGATTGCAGAAAGGGCACTGAATGAATCCGAAAGGACTAAAATTTCTTCATCCTTTTTCTCTCTAGTGTCTTCAAAGCCTCCAAAATAGCTATAGACTCCGCACGTGATACATTCATCCTGCCATCCAACGCATATTCTTCGCTTGTATTCAGCTCCTCAAAAAATATCGAAGTCTCCACCGAGTTAGACTTATGGACCACCATCTTCGAACATCTGTATAGATATGGGAAAAGCATGGCCACTTCCCCTCCAGGACAGAACTGAGAGCCAGATTGATAACCGAAGTAGGAATGTTCGGGATATTATAATTTCGTGCTAAGTCGTGATATACAAGCATCGGTCTGCCATTACTTTAATTGAATTTATTTCTATTCGATGGAATTTCTGCTGTCTCTACCCTTGGCAATCTTGCACTCAATACCTGCTTTACACGTATATGCCCAAACCCTTAGGGTTTCCACAAATATTTTTACTATAGTTACATCTTAAAATCAGGAAACTAAAGAAAAAAATGTTTTTCCGAGATCAGGCTTGTTGGTATAAAATATTGTTTGTTTATATTTTATATAAAATAACATACAATTATCTCAAGGGAAAAGGCCAAATATTTACATTGCAAATAAACTTGTCTAGAACTGTACTGATTGATCTCCGTTTAAATTGAGATAATCATTTTCAAATTTAGGTTTATTAAATATTGTAGAGGAATTGCATAAATAAATCATTTGATAAACATATTATTATTTTACACTATAATCGCAATGAAGCCACTTCCCCTTACCATAAAATGCTTATTTAATTGTATCTATTTTGTTAACCACACTGTGAAAAATTGGCAGTACGGCCTATTACAAATATAACAATAATAATAAGCAGCAATAAAATAACAGCAATACACTATCCGTATATTACAATTTACTCAATAATAATGAAATGATTACTTACTATAAATTATAATACCACTAATTATAAACTAGATATACTGTCACTAGCTTTATTATTATCTTTTTCTTGGTACATGTACCTAAGTATAAATTATTTATTATTTAATGAAAGATCAGAAGGTTTTAACGACTGCAGTTAATATTATTGCTAATAAAAGATAGTCATGCAACGCCTTTACATAATCCTAACATTGAAATAACTTTTCAATTCAATTTAATTAAATGAGCATTGTTTGTATTGTGGTGCAATCTCAATTCTTCTCTCTTTAGTTCAAGGTTATTAAATCCAATCTATCTACGTTAATGCAAAGCATACTCCGATCTTCCTTAAAAGTCCTTCAATATTTCTTTTGCATACCTTAGGATAAGATGTATTACGCGCATTTATATGTATACATACCAGCATTTGTATGTATACGCTTTCATTTTTCTTCACTTACAAAAATCCGTTACCACGTTCGCTGCCTGAATTAATTGTTTCCATTAATTACAGTTCTAGTATAATAATCAAGGTTGGCAACACACTAGCGCTAACTGTATTTTCAAACACGCGGTGTAAATATTTACTTTTGCTATATTCGGTAGTAACACGAGTACGTCAATTAAATAGAGGAAGGATCTTCAATTTCGTGCAAGGACAGCTGCAATTCTCTGTGTGGGAACACTTTCACGCAACTTATGTCACACTTAATTTGTACTTTGTAGAATTACGGAGCACTTCCTGCAAAAGATGCTTGCTATTATTAGTGGTGTGAGCGCTATTAACATTGCGTTTTGCTTCTTTTTTTTTCAAATAGTCTCACGTAAAGATTTCGTCGTGTTTGTTTGCGGTAGATCAGTGTTTCTTATTGCAATAATTACTTCCTTATCAAATAATAACAATACAGTGAATAGTATTAAATTAAAATTAACAAGCCTGAAACTTGTGACCATATTAGCTGTGAAATTTAACATATAGATATATATGCCGATTTCATATTTTTTTTAAACAATTTCAGAAAAGATATTACTACGTTATTTTCGTTCACAAATTTTTAAACTAATACTATTGCTATTTACTACTATTTTATTAACTAATTTTGTTTAAAATATTTATCAATAGAACTCAAACTATATACAACAATGTATAACTGGTTTCATACTTTACTTGTCCTATATAATAAGAGTTAAGGGTGGTGTATAGTGTTTGAATGGTTACTTGTTTTTCTGTTTTACGACACGGAATTACACAAAAAAATGACTCATTTATAAATACGTACTGCCCTATTATCTACTATCTAATTATTCTAATTATTCTACATTTGATCCTTACAATTAAGTATTTGTTCTTTTTTATTGTACTTTTTTTTGTATTTTGGTTTGGATCAATAAACTTATTTTTATTCTTTGGCAGCATTACTAAAAAATTCCCACCATTCGACCGACTTGTTATTTCTAATACCTATTTAGGCTCGCGACCCATTTGACCTCTTTAGCTAATGCCCTAGCTTCCGTACACGAGCGCCACACATCAGTGAGTGAACTTTCAAATAAAATATGCCTCGTCGTGTCTACCCTACCACATTCACAATTCGAATCATTAACCCTCCCAGTTCTACTTAAGTATGATTTAAAATTACCGTGATCCGCTAATAATACTACCGTCTGATACGGCAAAGTAACCCTCATTTTCCTAAAACGTGTGACGTTACCGATAAATTTCCTAGTCCACTTTCCATTTAAAGTAATATCTACTTACTAGACAAAAGTAACCTATACCCAATTATCACGAAAGCTACGCACCCCTCCCGGCTTCCCTCTCTCCCTCCAAGGCACCACTTCTGTCGCTTATTGAACCGACCTCTAATTATCGATTGTACCTATGTGAGCCCTAGTCCAAAAAGTTTTACACTTCCTTCAGGTAACATTTTTCAAGTTACACGGTTTGACAGATGGACCTTGATCTGTAGAATAATTTCATAAACTTGTAAGCAAATTACAGGCAATCGGTTCGGTTACCCATAAAAAAGCGATCGGATGGGTCGAAATCAATTAATAAAAAGGTGAATGTAGTTGTAGTTTTACAAGATGTGAGGGAAGTTAGAGAAAATTCAGCATACAATGTTTGTAGTGTTAATGAAGTTGCAAAGCGTTTGGAAATGAGTTATTCTACAGTTGGAGGAATTATGAGAAAACAGCTTTGGCTCTATACTTGTAAAATAAAAAAATTAACTGACGAAACGAGATAGTCCAATTCGTGAAACTTTTGCTCTGCACATCTCAGCGGGAATCCACAATAACGTCGAATGGTTGGACCGAATTTTATGGATAGATGAGACACATTTCGAGTTAAATATCTAGGTTACTGTATGGTGTGGTTCTATGTTAAATTTTATAATGGATCCATATTTTTATGAAGGAATGGAAAATGGACAAGCGAAAACAGTAATTAAAAAACGCACAACGATATTTTCGAATGTTGCAAGATTTCGTAACACCACCATTTCAGAAACATAATACTGAAAACATTATTGATATGCAGTAGACATTTTCCAAATAGTTGACCTACTATTTCCCCACTAGACATAAATTCGGCTGGCTACTGGTTATGGAGTTAGCTCACAGAAAGGGTATTTCTTAGTTGACCTAATACCAGTGGCGGCCGGTGCATAACTCATTGAGGTGGATATGACATGACTCGAAGTTTTTCGTATAATATCGTGTGTAAGTGTAGGTGCTATGTTACGAAGTTATATAAAGAAATTTAATTTATAGCGTAACCTCCTCGATGAACGCATGCACCAGCCACGCCTGCCTAATACTGGTGAAGAACTTAAACAGTTGATATCAGATAATACCATTGAAAACATTCCCAGAAATATACTTTCTAACGCCCTTATACTATAGAAGAATGACTAATACCTATTGAAGAATACCGTGGTGGCCATATTTAACCTTTTCCTATTTATTCTTGTTGTAATAGATAGATAGATAGATAGATAGATAGATAGATAGATTTATTCGCCGAAAAATCACAAACATGTGACATAGGCGTCGTCAAATATTTAAATATTTAATGTTGTACTTTAATCATAATGTTAAAAAAGTAAAAGTAATATAAACACATACGTAATAAAAAACACGCACATATAACAAATTACAACAGTAAAAAAAAAAAAAAATGATATGGCGACGCAAAGGCGAGCGAAGAATTCCAAACTAATATCAATATCTAGATATTTTCAAAAGGTTTAAATTCATTAGATCATAAAAACATCTCTCAATTACATACATTTTAATTTTCGTTTAATTCATAAGCAATTTCTATTTCAGGTTTTAACTTGTTGTACAAATATGAAACTGCAAACATTGGGCGACTTCTATAGAGAGTGGCAATATCGTTTAAAACATTATTCCTAGTCGGTGCGTGCCATGAAGTTAGCAAAAGTGAACTTCAATATTGATATGCAAGTGAATCAAAAGTTTATAGATATAGATAGAAGTTACGGTCAAAATCCAGATGTGTTCTAAAAGTTGTTCTGAACGAACTATTAAAGGTAATTCAATAGCAGTCGTAAGATTCGTTTTTGCATCACAAACACAACGACTTATTGTACCCGCCTGGCAACCAAACAAATCCCATAAGTCAAAGCAGAATACACGAATGCGTAATAAATATCAATTAATGACTTAATATCCAAGACAGATTTGAGTGGAACTAATGACGTATAGGCTTTTTGAAGCTAACACATAAGGTCTCTAATTTGATCGTCCCACGCTAAATTACTATCCAATAAATACCTAAAAATTTACAAGTTGACGAGAATATTATTTTTTCTCATTAAAGAAAATTAAATCAGAGGAACATCTATACTTATTAAAAAATAAACAAGACCGTTTTTCCATGATTTATTATTAATTTATTAGCAGAACACATCTCTCAAATTCACTCAAAACTGTATCAACTTTTTTCAAAATATCAAACTTGTTTGTCTACTCCGACAATCAAGCATCGTCGGGCAATACAAAAAATTTCCCTTCGAGATATAATGGGGAGATCATTATAAAATAATAAAAAATCAAAGTCATTACGCTACCTTGCGGTGTACAATACATGACCGGGTATGGTTCAGCTTTACATTGTTATGCTTTAAACGATTATCTCTCTATCGCTCAAAAAAGAGCCAAAATTGATTTAAATGCACGAATACCTAATTTGTTCAACTTTTCGGACACATATGAGCATCTAACTGTGTCAAAAGCTCTTGATAAGATCAAAAAAATACAAACTCAAATCTACCGACACCATTGATCATAAATATGTTGAATGCCAGTCACTCTATAGCATTTCCGTTGAATGCCCAGGCCTTAACCATACTGACTATCCAGGAATTAAGTGATATTTTGTCAAGATAAGAATATATTCTGTTAGAGATTATTTTCTCAAAATTTTAGAAAATATACTTAGAGTGAGAAATTGGGCGATAATATTCAACATTTGTAGGATCACCTTTTTTATGTAAAAAGAGAACGCGCGCTGATTTAAGAGCAGTTGGAAATTTTATCTCGTATTAACAGATTCATTGATAGCAACGCAAGAAATTCAGATAATTCACTAACTACATTCTTAATTAAAGTTATAGGTATCTCATCGACCTGTAATTTTTATTAGCTTAAATTGTGAATAAACTCCAAATATTCATGACAAGTCGTAGAACATAAAACATTGAATGATCAACGCTGACACTAGTAGTGCAATCAATGGACTAGAGCACCAATTTACTCAAAATTCGGTTTTCATATTGTAGATAAGTAATTACATATATTAACATTTTCAATAAAATCCCATTCCTTTATGAATAAATTAGTGCTTTTATTTTTATACATATTAACTTTACATTGAATAATCCTATGTGAAATCGTGGCTCATGAAAACTTGGGACTCTAAGTCTTACAATTAATCGAAGAGTTGCTTCATAGGACTGGTTCTATGAATCGCACAGTGTAAAAGTACGGTCGGTTCTGAGACTAAACTATATCTACACTGTTTGTAAATATTACAGTATACGAAGATTACTTCTTAATATCTGATAGAGATAAAACATGCATGAGTGTAGTCGGTGTAACCCCACCAAACAAACATATAATGTCAAATGCGATAACGGTGAATTTAAAGTTTAAGATCGTCTAATCTAAACGTAAGTGCGGCAGTGAAAAGCGATGTTACACGTTAAGTTGACTGACAATGCCCAAATATGGGCTGTAGATGCGGAATTACAATAGTAATTTGCTTGAATGAGTTCATTTTTAAATCCAAAATTCTCTTACGAATTATCAGAATCGTTGCAAAACATACTAACTTATTACGCGATCGTACAAATGCCGAGAAGCAAAATAAAATCGTTTTACCATTTGTTAACAATGTAAGAAATCACATAAGCAAATCGGAGCAGGTAATACCAATCAATGCCGATAAAAGTGATTTTAACACAGAGCTTCACCTTGATCACACTTCACCTACGCAAGGATCAGAAACAGTTACAGCAACTGTGGAATCTATATCTGACAATTATACATAGAAACTGCTTCCACCTATAGCTATAAAGTTATAATCTCATTTTAAAGTATTATTATTATTTTAAAGTTTTACAGTTTACATATAGATAACATCGAAATATTCATTTTAAAATATAACTTACTAATTTCTCAAATATATAAATTAACATAATTTTATATTTGTTACAGGTAAGAAACATCATCAACAACCTATAAACCCATGTATGTAAGTAAATTTAAATGCACACACACCATGCATTTGTAAAAATCTCAGTTAACATAGCAGTCCTCTCTATATAAGCACATATATAGACAAAACTGCAGTATCCTTTACGTTTCGCATGCTGAAGAAACAAATCCAAGACAACAGGAATCGCGGAATTGCAATTGCTTCCTGGATTTCCTTTCCTGGCTTTGTTTTATTTTTAATCGCATCCATTATTGTTCGGTCGTATTGGAAGATTTACGGGCTTCTTTGTACACAAACCGGTTGTTACACGTGGACGGATTCCGTCACAGACATCCAAAACACTCGACGAACACAATACAAGTTTTAACTCGCCATCACCACACCCAAGTGCTCTCAACGTATGAAAGGCGAGTGAGTTATGTACTACTGCCGCCTGTAACGTGTTGGAGGATCTAAAAGTGAAAGTAATCTATCTCTTAACAACACGTAAGACGGATGGCATCCCGTGGCTGATTTATTTAAGACTGTAATGAAACATGAATGATAAGTGCGTGTATATTGTATATAACTTCATCGTGCATTCTCTATTGATTTTATCATTTAGGTGGAAATTAAATAATATCAGTTGGCAGGCGCGTGTACCGAACGGACCAAAAATCATTAACAAGTGATTGTTTAATTTGAAAATATATGCAGTGATTTCATAATAATGATCTTAAGAGGGCCTAACGTTTCAAAAAATAATAATTTCTAGGTTTTTGTTTTTTTGTAATGTACATGCTGAGTAATTTACATAAATCCGTAAAGCTTATGAAGTCACCAAAACCTAGTGAAGACAAATAATAAAGGAAGAACGTTACTCTTATTAAAAAATACTCAATGAGATCATGAAAAGTAACTTTTATCAATTGGTGAATAAATATGACTGTTATAATCGAACTACGCTAAATATCACAAAGCCAGTGCAAGTAAATTGGAAATTGATGCTATTGTCGGAGATATTAGCAAATGTAGTAGCGTGAAAGGTTAACAGATATAAAGCTGGTAAATTACCAAATGTGTTTTTTTGAAAAGCTGTCTGACCTGAGGTCTCCGCAAACACTGCAGCGTCTTGGCTTTTTGCATTTGGTCTCCCATTTCTCTTATCCATGAAATTATATCAGCCATTCCAGCATCCTACTAAGCAGTACAGGTTTCTGGATGATTGATGGAAGTAATCCTCTGGATTCATTTTTGACTTGCCAAAAATTGCCTGTCTTATTGCGTCCAGAGCCTCGCATTTACCCAGAATGTGATACACGTTCTGTCATCCCATTACGCAGTTTGTAGTTGGTATCACTAGTGTTGGTCCCAACTCTCTGAGGTGTCCTGTCAGTGCGCATTGTAAGGAGACCTATTACTGTCTTACCAAGCTGCAGTACTTCTTCAATCTTCTTCTTTGATGGTCCCTTAACAAAAGTATTTCTATGAATTTGCCTGGTTGTTTTATCCCAGTGTTTTTTTGTGTTTTTCTTCTCCTCTGATAGTCCCTTAAAAACGTCTTTCTATAAATTCGCGTTTTATCCCAGTGCTCTTGTGTTTTTCTTTTATCCAACTACTTACCTATTCTCGTGCTGTGCCTTTGGATAATCCTAGAACCGATTCCAAGCCTATATATGAAGCCGACGATCCCTTGCTTGCTGACTCATCGGTTTTTTTTTGTTCCCTTCGATTGCCAGGCACTCACAGCAATTTCGAGCTGTGCATACATGCATATGCATTTTAAAGATGTACAGAATCATAACTTTATTTTCAAAGTAACTTTTATAGCTTTTATAATGTTCAATCGTTTACTTTTATTTAGGTACCTGATAGAGCCAAATCTAGCACCAATTATGAATCCTTTTTCAGTTTTTTTATTTCGAATGTTGTTACGGGGTTCGCTCGCTCTCAAGCGTAAAGATCTTGGATCGAAATAATTTAGTTCAACACACAAAATTTTGGATGACACTGTATATTTGATAACACAAATAAAAACATTCAAGATAAAAAAAATAAATACAATGAATTACAATAAACAACTCTTAACATGGGTTACGATGATACCATAACTTGCGTACTTAAATACTAAATTAAACTATTTAATTATGATCAATTTCGAATATAGAGGTTAAGTTTAAATATCTAGATTACTAATATTGGCCGGGAGGTTTGTATTGTGTGATAGGATTTTAGAAAAATGAATGACTAAAATAATTAAATATTAAATTTTGGTGCAAAGGATAGAGAATAATAAAATTAAAAATTAAATTCGACTTAGCGGTGAGGTTGATTTGAGCGCGTTACGCTGAAGTCAAGGCGTGGTCCCCTTTCGGATTCAACGATCTGGGTTTGGTCTCCCAAATCAAGTACTTCGTTCACCCTCTTGGTTTAAAGCCAAAATTACACTAGGTGTAGTCGTAGTAGATAGTAGATAATAGATGATAATAAATAGTAGTAAATAGTAGGCCCTAAGATAGGATCGGATTACTAAACTGATAAAATTAACAACAAAAGTCCGCTTACCAGTGACCTAAGATGACGCCATTAACAAAATGAAATGCCGACTCGACGCTGCTGTTTCAAAACCCTTTTCAGGAATATCGATGCAAAGGACACAAATCTTCTGGCAGTCCCAGGTAAAACGAACAAAAATGCACTCGATATTAGAAGTTTCTCGCGCGACAAAATCCCACAGCGTGGTAATATAAATTTAATTGTACGGAGCAACTTGAACAGCGCGTCTAAGATGGTATTGAGCCTGTGCGTCTCCCTTACTTAGCTAGCGAAAGGGCCGAAGACGGAAAAAAACACCTGAATCAAAATCACTGACAAACTCAAAAATGCGGAGTAATTTACACAAAAGAACAGGTTTTATGAATGAAACTTAAACTAATAACTGAAGAATGAAAAGCAAATTTAACTGACAAGGAATTACTAATTAATTTGGAAAGAAATAACGAAAATGAGACATTAAATTTTGCTATCGCGGTAAGATACGTTGTGATGACCAAGGAGTTCGAAACCTCACTGTTAGATGGCGTTGCAGGATCTAATTCTTAAATTAAATGAAATAAAAATCTTTAAATAAAATCTAAAAATGAAGTGATCGCAATCCAACGGCAACAATGTACAAAATCGACTCCATCTTGGAATGAAACCTTTTTTTGCGAACTTTATAATGGTCCACAACAGCCAACTTCCAGTTTTTTTCTTTATCAACATATTTGTAGATATAACTTGGGTATTAATAGGTTATGTAGTTACCTACAAGACGCTTCTATGTCAAAAACCTTAAATGTTATCCATAGAAAAATAAATAAATGAGTGAAATGAAAGTAGGTCCGAATCTCACAAATTTTTTTTATTAACAATACATTAATGGCGACATGTTTCAAGTGGTTGACCACTTATCTTCAGGCCGAAAAAAACAGAAGGATTAAATCAAATTGTAAAAAGTAGGTTCAATCAATCAATTTATCGTAATCAACATGTGCCCACACAGAGTCAACCTTGAAGAATTAATGAATAAATAATCCGACATAACGCTAAAATTGCTTGTATGCAGGAATACTCTCTCAAGCGTATTTACTAAAACGTACACACAAAGAAAAATGACGTTGAAATCAATAGTTTCGATTGCCAGAGAATCACTTAAATTCATTCCCTAGCGACCAATCCGTTACTGGAGTGAATTTGTAGAGGTGTAAACCTATAAATTACTCACTAAGCGTGAAAAAAGGTATTTAAGTTGTTACAATGTTGAACAATGTTCTTCCTTTTTTAGAGTTAACTTTAACAAATTTTACGATCTATATCTCTACAAAAATGTAAATTTATACTTTACCACAGTCAGACATAATGAAATAAGGTGAAACATTACTCAATGACAACTTCTCTAGATTTAAAAGTTATCAACATATAAAAAACCGCTTTTCTTCGACTGTACTTATTGAAAATCTTCCATCAGGCGAAAGAAGTGTTAATTTTTTTTTTATAGCAGAGAATAAATAAATATTGCACTGATTATCCCCGTATTCATACGCGATATTACTTTGGCACGTATTAGTCACAATGAGTTACTCTTAGAGTGATAAAAATGATCTCTTTAAGTTTATGGCACAAAAAGAAATTTGCAACTTACTTTCTAAATAGCGCTTCCGTGCTTGCTTGGTCATTTTTAACTCTTAATATACAACTTATTCCGTAAAAATTTATCCCGTAATCTCTTTTTCTGTGTAAATAAAAAAACTTAAAACATGCAAACAATCTGTTTTAAAACATATATACTTTCAAATGATTTACTAACAATGGAATAAAAAAACTCGTGCAAATTATATGAACAAACAAAATTATATGTCACTCACCTTAATGTAAAATCATTGCAGTTTTATTGCTGCATACCTACACATACGATATTGTTTTTGTTTTTCATTATGAAGTCGTATTTACGTAATATATTACACAACCTCTGTAGGTTTTTAAATTGCATGAACATGAAATATAAGTATCCGTAGTGATCGAGATATATCTATTACGACATATTATTCCTGCAGAATGTTAATTGAACCATGAGTTGCTGTCTATTGCAGAACCGTGTAATTGTATGAGATAGTTATTAGCTATTTATTTTCTGTTTGACTAAAGTTTTGAAATGACTACTAGATCTCTTAGCACTGAACGTTATTTCTATATGACTTGAAAACTCCGAAAGAAGGTCTAAGAACTATGTCTTTTAAATATCTAGCTTTTACATGGACTAATAAAGCTTTATTAACTTAAGCACTACCATGCATTTTGCAATTAAAGTTTCATCAAGGTAGTCCTTAAGAAATGAAAATTATGATTTGTTGTACAAAAGGTATAAAACTTGAGATCTCTTGGCCAAAGGAAACAAGTGCCGCATCAACCTTTAAGTCTCTTTCTTTTTATTTCTTCTATTGGTACAAAAAATGAACTGAACGCAGCCTTTTGATATGGTTTATACAAAAATATATCACCAGTTTTATTTGTTTTAATTTTTTAACAATCTTTTGCTGTAAAACTCACAATCTTACAATTACACGTAAAATGAGTAAGTTATTGAAATTATTTAAAAATTAAGAAAACAAACTGCTTAGTCATTTTTTTCAATGTATATTTTTTGAAACATTAGTATAAAAGATAAAACTGGAAGGTCCCGTAATATCTAGTTGAGAATCTTTAGAAGTTATATACCGATATACAGGAATATTCCAGAAATATTGACGTAGTAAAAATTCGCTTCTTTTTAAACGGAATACTCTCCATATTTTTATATTATTGAAAATCATAATCGCATTCCATTGAGAAGATTTTTACCAAATTCAAATTCTCTTATTTTGTCAACGGGGTGTACGGGGTAGCCTATTATATCTAGCTGTTAGGTTTTTATAACAAGTTATAACATTATGCAGCCCGCGTTTTTACTGTGCCTAACTCAGTGTATTAGGCACAGATCAGTAAGAACAGTTTTGAACTTGACTGAAATTCCGTGCACTTAGAAAATAGTTTCGTATCTAGCCACCAGCAGCGTTATTTTACCGCGCTAATTTGAAAATATAATTATTTTTCTTTAAATTATTTATTATTGATAGGAGATAATTTATGGCCTAAAAAAAACATGCTACATAAGGCTCATTCTTTTATTCATCGATATCCATTTAATATATAAACAGAAAAACACTATAATCGATGAATAAAAAATACGCCTTAAACTTGAAAGAAGACAGTCAAAAATTTTTTTTTTAAAGCTAAAACATACGGAAAATGTGTATATAAAATCCCTACGAATATTAATATTAATTACTAGGTGCAACAATATCCTACAGAATTATATACACATTTTGGAGATGTTTCAACATTAAAAACAAAAATCATCGTCTCCTTCCTAGCAGACATGTTCTTGTTTAGCAATAAATTATCCACTTTTAACTCGAATATTTACGTCAATCCGCCGATGTACCTTTAATAACATGAATGTTGGTCGGCCTAATAGATAAGGACAAGGAGTACAACTGTTGTAGGGACTGCCAACTTAATACTCTACGTAAACGTTTAAAAAAAAACACTAACTTTCCGATTGTAGTGCTCCTCTTGTTTGGAGGTAGAACTGAGGGTTTGCAACTCGACTAAGTGCTTTATTTTCCAATGCAAAATCGAGCTAGTTTCCATGGCATGGTATTAGGCGTACACGGTTATCGAATCGTCATTGCGTCGCACGGTACCACGATTTTAATGTGCTTTTTTAGTTATATTTGAAAAATTCTTGACATTTTATTTGTGCCACAAACTCATGTTATACATATATGTTATTCGAATTTCCTGTAATGGCAATTAAAACATGAAACTTCCTCAGAACTTTAATTTATTACGGCTTGTACATACATTTTATGGTTCTGACTAGTGCCTCGCATCTATGAGTAGAGGAAGGTGGTATTGAGGAAGGGGGTTTTTGGAAGTCGGTCATTCACTTGAAAAATCATTTATAAGTGCATACTTTTAAGTAGTTTACTTTTGTCTTACTTTTGGAAACCTGTATAGTTGAAAATATTTTAGGTATGCAGCTTGAATTCTGCACAAACTTTTGTAGAAAATTTTTGTTGTCGTATTATATACACGTGTGTTCTTGAAGACACAATATGAGATTATCTTTACTTAGGGCTAATTATATAAATATTCTGCGGTTAAATAAATGATCCACTCTCATAAAAATAACTACAATTCCAATTTGAACGATTTTATATTCTATAGTTTTTTTTATCCTTCGGAGATATATTATAGCAACGTAAATTCCATAATATTGAAACTCATTAATTTACGTTGCTCGACAAAAGTTATATTAGACGTTGTTAGATAAAGCACAAAAAAGCGAGAAACAACACTGATACAATTTTTTTAATAAGCTATATATATTTCAGTGTTTTCCTTTATCTATATTGTCTGCTATTATATAGATTTTTTTTTGTCATTGGCTGACTCAGATGTAGGCAGGTATTTCACATACGGTAAACATATTTTAGTAATAGATAAATAGAATAGTATTCTTTCCTATTCCCTTTTTCTCATTTCTGTTGTCCCTTTCCGTATCTCTATTCCCTTATCTATTCCCGTTCCTATTATTCTCTCTTCCTGTTCCTTATCTCTTTCCTTATTTTCCTTATTCTTTTCCCTTCCCTAGTCCTTCCCTACTCCTTTCCCCATTCCTTTCTTAAATCCTTTCCCTTTCCAATCCCTTTCCCTATTCAATTCCCCATTCTTTCCTATTTCTCTACTTACCCTTTAGTCCTTTCGCCATCCCTTTTTCCATTTTCTTTCCCATTCACGTTCCCTATTTTTTTCCCTACTTCTCTTTTCCCATTCTCGTTCCCATTCTCATTCTCTATTCCCTTCCTGTTCCCATCTTCTTTCCCTATTCTCTTCCTATTGCCTCTCCCTTGTTCCAATTATCTATTTCTTTCCCTTTTCCTATGTCCATTCCCTATTCCTTCCAATTCCCTTTCCATTCCGTTTCCCATTCCCTTCCCATTTCCTTCCCAATTCCCTTTCCCATTCCCTTTCCCTTTCCCATGCCTTTCCCATTCCTTTCCCATTCCTTCCCATTTCCTTTCCATTCCCTTTACTTCCTTTCACTCCCATTCTTCACTTCTACCATTCCTTTCCCATGTCCCTTTCCATTCCCTTTCCCATTCCTTTTCATTCTTTCCCATTCCTTTCCCATTCCTTCCCATCCCTTTCCCATTCCCATTCCCATTCCATTCCATTCCATCTCTTTCCAATTCCCTTCCCCTGTCCCTTCCATGTCCTTTCCATTCATTCTTCTTTCCCATTCCCTTTCCATTCCTTCCCATTCCTTTCCATTCCTTTCCATTCTCTTTCTTCCATTCCTTTCCCATTCCGTTTCCATTCCTTTCCCATTCTTTCCTTCCTTTCCCATTCCCTTTCCATTCCTTTCCCATTCCTTCCATTCCCTTTCCATTCCCTTTCCTATTCCTTTCCATTCCCTTTCCATCCCTTTCCATTCCTTCCCATTCCCTTTCCCATTCCTTTCCCATTTCCTTTCCCATTCCCTTTCCATTCTTTCCATTACCTTTCCATTCCTTTCCCATTCCTTTCCCATTCCCTTCCCATTCCTTTCCCATTCCCTTTCCATTCCCTTTCCATTCCTTTCCCATTTCCCTTTCCATTCCTTCCCATTTCCTTTCCTTCATTTCCTTTCCCATTCCTTTCCCATTCCCTTTCCACATTCCATTCCCTTCCCATATCCCTTTCCCATTCCCTTTCCCATTCCTTTCCCATTCCTTTCCATTCCCTTTCCCATTCCCATTCCCTTTCCATTCCTTCCCATTCCCTTTCCATTGCCTTCCATCCCTTTCCATTCCTTTTCCATTCCCTTCCATTCTTTCCCATACATTTCCATAACTTTAAACTTAAAAAAATAGTTGGCGATTTTCCTATATTTCAATTTTCTTCCCACTTATTCGCCATTTTTTTTTCCAAAAATATTATCAGCATCAAATGCAACGATCAAACACCCACAAATGTCTGTTGCAAAATGTCATTTTTTAATAATACTTCCTCATTTTAGTCGCGCTATCAAGTCTTTGATTCTATATTCGCAAATAGTGGCCCAAAAAATTGCATAAGTCTCAAGCCTTCAAAAAAAAATGCGGTTTTTCTTTTATATTTCAAAGTCTCTGCCCCATATTGCGTCCGCATTTTATTTTGCCAAAAACTAATATCAGAATCAAATTTGCGACCTCAAAAACGTTGCATACGAACGTCTGTTGCAAAATGTCTCCTATATTTCAAAATTTTCTCTTTCAATATTGAATCCTCCATTTTATTTTTCTAAAAACTCTTGTAAGAATCGAATTCAGCACTACAAAGGCTTTGAACACAAATATCTGTTGCAAAATGCCGATTTTTTTTATACTCTTCTTCCGTTTTAATCGCGCCATCTTGTTTTTGATTCTATATTCGCAAATAGTGACCCAAAAAATCGCGTAAAAATCCCCGATATTTATGTCTGCTATTTTATTTTTCTACGTTAAATTTAAAAAGGAATAATATATTAGAAAGTCTTTTCCTAAAATCAAAAATAGAACTGTAATCAAAGACCAAGTCTTCGGTTGGACAGTCTATATAGTCAAAAATATTTTTAAGTTATGCTACTTGAATTCCAATAATTCAAGTTTTAAAATTGAATTTCCCGCTGTTATTGTGACAATATTTTGAGACGTTTCGACTTACGATTCTTATGCGACTAATTATGTTTTTTATTTTAATATACATCTTAATAAAGCGATAGATACATAATTCTCCCACGCGTAGTGTAATAAATCGAAGACGCTGTAGATTTCATGCATTAAAATAAGATTATAATATGTGCTATGAGAAAGTTAATAGGCATTTGACGATATAAATAAAAGCAATATTCCGTGTGTAGCTTCGCTTTAACATAAAATATGTTTAATTTCATTATAAAACGAATATTAATCCATTGAGCCAATATGTGTGTTTTGGTTTTTATTTTATTTACTGAACTTGTTACTTGCTTTGAATCCTTTAATATTCATTTCATATAATTTTGCGAATTGACAATTCATTTATGAATGCTCTACCTCTCCGCTGCGCGGCAGTTAAAACCACTTTCATTTCGTATCGCACCGACTCTTCGCTTATCTTATATTTTTTACGCGTTTGTGAACGGAAAATTCCACTTACGTTTAATCACGTCAGATCACGTTTAATATTTGTTTGGTCCTAAAATTTATTTTATACATCAACATTAAAAAAATTCTTACAAAACTAAACCTATATTTGTAATCAAAGTAATGGCTCTAGTAAATTTTATTTCTTCAATAATTATACACGAATACATTTTTGAGTATTTGTAAATTATGTCATTTAAACACGCGGGAATAATCGATGGCCAAAATAAACAACAAAAGAAAAGTATACATAAATCGCCGACAATACTTTCGAAAGCTAATCCCCTTGATATTATATACGACAAACACGCCGCAATCCTTTCGGCTGAGATTTATATATTCGCAGAATTTTACTTCGCAGTTTCGCGAAATAATGTATTAAAATTCTTAGAATCTGCACACGTGCAATCGCTGATAGATTATAAGGAGATGTATTCTCTTACGTTTCCTAATGGCTTATTTTCTCTGTCATATTTTTTTTAAGTTGATCGTACAATGGAATCAGATACAAAGCAAAATTACTTTTTTTAAAGTTTAAATGTCTTCAAAGTGTATGATTTTTTAGCAAATAAGCAAACAATATATATTTCAAATAAAATACTTTTATATCCAAGTAATAATGTGTATTAAATTCTTAGAATCTGCACACGCGCAATCGCTTGGTAGATTAAAGGAGATATTGCGTCTTCTTGCGTTTCCTAATGGCTTATTTCCGTATGTCATCTTTTTTGTGAGTCGAATCGTGTACTTATGTTGTACGTATTATCACACAATTCTGTGATTCTTGAAGACACCGAATATGAGATTATCTTTACTTAGGATTAATCAACAAATATTCTGCGTTAAATAAATGATCCACCTCATCATCAATAATAACTACAATTCCAATTTGACGATTTTTATATTTATGAGTTTTATTTATCCTTCGCGAGATCACAATTTATACCCAACGAAAATTCCATAATATTGACAATATTATATTCATAACATTTAATTTACGTTGCTCATACAAAAGTTATATTAGACGTTTCTTAGATGTCAGATTGGTCAGTGGCCAAATATGTACAATATACCTCAAATATTATACCCAGTTCTTAACGAATTCAGACTCGTAATTCTAACAAATCAATGCAATTCCATCGTAATCCGCAAACAGGAGCGATTTATATGCTCCACAATGAAACCTTTGTAGATTCTGCCAAAGGATTTTAACTGATAACTTCGGATTTTTCATTCCCTCGTTCACTGGCAGTTTTATTTGTTTTAAAAAATAATTTTATATCATTAATATATTTAACCTTGAGAAATATTTTTCGGATTGGTGTCTGCAACACTGAGAAGGGTTTAGCGGGAGCGTTCGTGGAACGACGCTTTGTCGGAAAGGATTAGCGGCGGCATCGTGCTGCGCGACGTCTTTGTCGGCAACCGCCAAAAAGAGGACTTGCGCACTTGACTTTTTTCTAGTTCTAAAAATAGATGTGTTGTTATTCATAATTAGTCAATCATTTTAAAGCATTCAGTCATTCTAGAGAATGGTAAGGTTGTGTTTTAAAATATAAGACATAAAAATTGGTTTTTCCTTTTCCTTTTCTTTTGGAAGTAAGTCCGCAAGTTGGTAGCGATCATTTTTCACATTAGTTCAATAAAGTGTCAGTATTTTTTTTTCTGGTATTTTTGGTTATCGTCATTATAAGTATTGTTGTAAAACATAATTTATTTTAGTAGGTGGTTTTAATTTAAATTGGATTTTATTTCAGTTATAATAGGTGTATATAACTTGTTACGTTAATAAAAATAAATCCACTTGATACATCTTTTTACCTTTACAAATACCAATACCGGAAAGTTAAGAATATTGAAAAACAAACGGTGATTTTATTTCTCATTCAAACTGAAGGGCAACTTTCTATGAAAAATCCCAGAAGAACAAATAATTAAACAAATACTTTTGTTGATAATAGTTTTACCAAAAATCTCCATAATACTTAATAGATGTCTTTCTTGTTCGTATTTTCAATATTTATAATTAGGGAAATTTTGAAGTAAAAAATCTGATCTATTAATTTTACACAAAAATTCTAAAAACGGTAATTCGATTTGTGCCGTCATAAAAACAATGAAAATAAAACATTAAGAAAGAATTTAAAGTAACAATATTGAAAGTGTATGTTTTTAAAAATATGGCTAAATAATTACATGGAAATTTTTTGAATAAAAGCAAACCTAAAATAATTTTTGCATATAATGACTTCAGTAAATTTATTCCTTCAAATAATTATATACGAATCACTTTAAGTTTTTTATAACTACAAAGAACATATAATATGGTCCTGCAGTCGACGACCTTAATCCATTGTTGTAAGCGACAACGTACCGCAAACCTTTCGGTAGAGATTAACATTCGCAGAATTTTTATTGGTTTCCGCCAATAATGTAGTATTAAAATTCTAGAATTGCCACGCGCAACGTGGTGATTAGGAGAAATCGTCTTTCCTTGCGTTTCCAATGCATATTTTTCCCTATGCATCTTTTTTGTGAGTGATTTCTTATTGTGTACGTATTATAATACAACAATGCTGTGATTCTTGAAACACAGAATAGAATTTCTTACTAGGCTAATTCAAATAAATTTGCGTTTAATAAAATGACACTCTCATATAATATACAATTCCATTGCGTTTTTAATTAATTAAGTTTTTAACTAAAATTAAAAAAAATGTCAATTTCGAACCTCAAAAAGAGATGATTATGGTAGACTGCCTCGTTGCATTATGGTCTTCCGTCTGTCAACGACCCTTTTTTCGATGTTAACCTGTCTCACCTTTTCGCATGACCCTCAATCACGTAAATATAACAAAACTTAAATATATCAAGTAAATGAATGATAAACATACTTACATATACGATTTTTCGTTTTTCAGAAATAAAAAGAACCACTTATTATTAATTTATGTAATACACAAAACAATACGTTTACGTACTTGAAGCAGTAACGAATGTTCACTGGTAGTCTCGTTAACGTTTTATATATAATAATAGACATTCGCCATCTATAGATTTTACTTATATCTTTACATTTTTGGTGTTTACGCGCATTTACATGTGTTCCTTGTATAAGAATTGAGTACAAACGCAATCGAATCAGAATTTTTTATATTTTAAAAGTTTCGAATATTAATAAAACTATTAAAATCCAAATTATCACAACTTCCAATTAATGTAATTCAAGTGCGCTTGGTTTAAAAAGCCCGTTTAAGTTTTGCGCCTAATCTGGACACAATGTGCGGTCTAATGCGGTCTTATATGTATATCTAGTGTCTTATCGAATGCCATATGTACCCCATCTCTATTTTTTTTTTTTACACCTAATGAAAATATTGTGTCATTTTATATTTATTTCACTTACAGAACCTGTAATATGCAGTACTGTTAATATGAAATTTCTTCTTTACCGTGTTTTGTAAAAGTGTATCTACAGCGGCGTTCGTTTCCCGAGCTTCTACGATTCTAGATTTTGGCGAATTTTTCTTCTTTTCCTACTTTTAATATTATCTCGATACGCTAATTCCCGTGCGTCCCCGTTCGCGTTCGGCCTTTTTATTTCCTCTTTAATCCGTTTCTCCGTCCAGCGTTAGTTGTGACAGACTTTTTCACGCCGACATTTACACGCTGGAATAGGGCGACGCCTATGGAATAGCGCCCCCTGTGGAAGGAATGTCCAAAAGCCTTTATTATTATTAATTAAAGTTTTAAAGACGTAAGAAAAATTCATGTAAAATATTCCAACCATCAGACACCAATAAAAAAGACACATGAAATCTTTTTTACGTTAGAATTTTTGGGCTCACAGATCTCCATACTCAACTTTCTTGTGATCTGTTGCGCCAACTTTTCTTATTTATTGTCTCTAGCATTTGATAGATGCTAAACGCCACTTTTATAAGGTAATTAAACTTTCTGTTGCTTTGAGATTTTGTCGGTTTGTTTTGGTATCCTTATAACTATGTAGTATACACCTAAACATAATTTTGTAGATAAATTATATCTCTAAAGAAAATAAATTTGCGGCGCTGATATAAAATGGCTAATAAGAATTAAGCTAACCCCTCGAATTCCCAATATGTTAGCCCGCTGGAAAGAGGATTATTGAAACTTTATTAGAGCCACCCTAAGTTAACTGTCTGCGCTGCTGCCCCCAGGAAATTCTGTTAAATCGTTGCAATGATTGAAGGCTGCAAATCGCCGCCTGCGAAATTTCACAGGCAATTTCCTTCTAATATCCTGGAATAAATATATTTTATTTCCCTTCCGTCCAAATACTTTTCATTTGAATTGAAATTGTGAATTTTGACTGAATGAGATTATAACGTAGCAACAATTTAGTTACCTATAAAAATAATATCCTGAGCTTATATTCCAAAAATTATTAATGAAATATCGAATTGCTGATCCTCTTCAAATTCGATTACTTTATACCATCTCTGTAGATACTATGTGCAATTTACCTTGGCAAAAATCCACTTAAACAGATTTTTTAAGTAAACACAAGAAAATATTTGTAAGATGATCACAATATTATACGAACACTTACTTTGAAATTACATTAAATTAAATATAGTAAATTTTCTTGGAATATTTCAAGATTTATAAGATTGTGTGCTAAAAAATAAGTCTTGAAGCACTATGGTAAGAATCAACGGAATTCTTGATTTGTAAATAGCAAGCATACATATATAATCTATCTATTTAATTTCAAAAATGTTAATTGAAATTAGGAAATTGCTTTAATCAAAAAAAGAAAAGAAGAAAGGACATACACACGACTTCATATATGTCACCTACTTTACTAGACTTACGGTCATTTTCTTGACTGCATAATAATATAAATATTATATTATTGTTATGACTACTATAAATACATCGTAGCCAAGAATATTCATGAATTTTCCTTATTCAAATATTATGTAGGTGTACTTTAAGGAAATCATTTAATTGACCAAAGACGGAAATGTCTTGTTAATTTTGGTCGCTCTGGCTGTTGTGTAAATTTAGATAATGAACAAAATTAGCACAGGTAGCATGAATGAATTTCTTATAACCATATGCTACAATTATTCCTCAAATACATCCAATAACACGTAAGTACACAGATAAAAAGCCTAAAAACACAATTTTTCCAAAGATTTCCACGTAAAAGCAACTTCAAAACGTATTTGTGGATACTCTTATGTAATTGTTGAAGTTTATGAAGCGGTGAATATTTCATAATTAATAATAAATATATAAATAATACGCGGAATTTACTTAACTAGCAGAAACTACATCTGCGTGAAGTTTTAAAATCGAATATATACAGGCATGTTAATTACCATAATTAAATCAAAAGAAAGAATATAGGATTTATATGTTAGTGATTAAAAGACTGAAAAAGTACTTCATTGTAGGCATATCAATTATACTTTTCCTCTTCCTTAGAAAAAAGGATTGATACCCTCCGAAGAGAAAGCTAATATTTACATTGGAGTTAATTTACATACTCCATTCTAAATGAACACAACCAGTCTCACACTCTTTAAAACTTTATTTTATGTAGGTGTACTACCTCCACGATAACTAAGAAGGCCCACACAATGGAAAAAAATTCATTTGTTTACCTCTAAAAGCATCTCTATTTCGGCAACTGAAATACCCACAAAGAGGATTAAATATGTTTTTTTTTGCTGGAAACAGCAGGGAGGAAAGTTGTACTTTTCTTCCCTAGGACGGAAAGTAAGTGACATTGTACATTTTATAATATGTGACATTGTTGATAGATGACATTAGTACATTCCACCGAGTCTGAGCCCATTTATGAGATAATTGCTAAATTATTAGGTATTAAATTTCAATTAAACTATTATTAAACACTTTTAAAACGAGACTAACTTGACAATTCTCAAGAAATATTTGACGGATTGAGCCTACTATCATGTCACTTACAGGTACATATGTCTTTATTATTTTTAGACATTTAGTTAAAATTGGACTGGCTGGGAAAAAAAATAGTATTCAAACCACGTAAGGAAAGTGCTATTGCAGGTCGGGGGCAAATATTATAAACCGAGCCGAAGGCTCCCTTGGTTTTAAATATACTAATAAAGTTTTTATAAAAGACGATCTTTAACAAATTACAAATGAGACCACTAGTATTTTCTTTTGTTGTATTTATCGCGCTATTACATTTCGATACGAGAATATTAGACGTACTTATAATCTCCAATTCACCGAACAAACTATTCTTTGACCGCACAAATACTGGTAAAATATTTGATTCTGCTAAAGTTAACCGATTACATTGTAAATGTTCTTTGACAAATATCTTTTATTACAGATTTTTAACAAAGAACTTTTATAATGTAATATGCTGAAATCTATCAAGTATTTTTACCAATGTGTATATTTGGTTGCAAGTAACGGGTAGCGTATTAGCATTTTGTTGTTTCTGCCTTGATAGTTATAATTCTCATTCTACATTTGTGTACGTATGGTTGCAGAATACACGGCAGACATTGTTTTCAGTCAATTCAATTGGTGATTTGACAGTGTACAAGTAAGCCTCTCCATTATACATATTTTATGTATAGTGGTACAACAAAACAAAATGTAATACCATAGTTGGAGATGGTAATACCATAATAATATGTATCAGTTGCATAATGAAAGCCAAAATAAAGGAACGTGTTTCTTATATCTTTTTTTGTGTGAGAATTCAGTTGTTGAGTGAGTTTTGTTGGGAATTGCGGTTGGAGTTTCATTTTTTTATTACTATGCATTATTCACGCTCATAATGTAATCTCTGTTGAACAGACACGTGAAGATAATTGGAAATTGCCTGAAATTTACAGATCTTCTTTGAGTAGATATATAATATTCTATAATAATCAACAAAAAAAGACAAATCAACTTGTTTACGATTAAATTAAATTAAAAAAAAAATTTTTAATTGCAGTGTCTATAACTTAAATTCTGAAATGCGACTTATGTGTGTACTAATTTCAAATTCACGCGAAGAAACGGTCTAACAAAACATTGAAATTAAGTAAGGTAAAGTCAGGTAAGTGTGTAACCGCGGCAAGTGTGTAGTTTGTTTATATTTATTTTTAAAATTGAAATACGGACGTCCTCTTGTTATAATACTAATGTACTAAACTTCACACTAGTTTTACAAACAAAAGTTTGCATCTCCTAACGTGTAATAACTTGAATATCTTGTGAATATATCATACGTTATTAAACAAGCATCAGTTTAGTATTACACTCGGCCGAACTAAAGGATAATGCTATTAATATATAAAATGCGGAACGATTACACACTTGCCCCATTTTGCTGGGTAAGTGTGTAGTATTGACAATGTTTAAAATTTCTTTTTTTTCTAGTAAACCGTTGATAATTGTAAAAGGTGTATCTATTGAAGGCTTTCAACTAAGCATATATTACGTACTTCTATGTGTAAAATTCATCAAAATGTCTTATTATGAGAACAGTGTTACATTTTCTTCGCACTATGCAATTTTTACTACACACTTACCTGACTTTACCTTAAAGAATTTATAACTAAATTAAACAAATTACATACATTCACAGCCTGTACCACCATGAACTGCAGAGATCGATTTGTGAAAACCATTAATCGGAATAACTTGGAAAATTTGGTGATAAAACAATTTGACCTAATCGAAATAAAAAAAAAAAAGTATTTTGGAATTAGGAATCTCTGTACCTGAATTTATTCAATATTATGTCGAGTGTTTGCAGAAGAAGGATACATGCAAGCCGTTACATAAATGTTAATCTCTTATCTGAGCTTCTAGTTTTCTAAAATCTACTTGAGATGTTTGTAGGTAGAAGCTCTCTCTTCCTGAACTAATTTGTTTTTTTTTTTGCTTTGATAGAGGATTTAGCATTGTCCTTTTGTGTAATTTAGAATTCAGCAGTTTTGATTTAGACCAGGATCCTTTGTCCACGATTTTTTTTTCTGCATAATTGTAATTAACATTTTTGTTTCTTTTTGTTTTTGTAATAAAAATTCTTGATTGTTTTTTAACGTCATTCAAAATTCTGTTCTTTTATTTTTGATTAAACCTTTTCAATTTTTGGTGTAATTAAAGAATGTCAGATTTCTTTCACCCACATTTTACTTTTCGTGATTAGGTACTTTTAATTTGCGAGGGTAACTCTGTGTTTAATTATTCTTTTGCGCCCTTTAAATTTTTATCCGTTGAGCTAGCTAATTTAATTTTTTCATTTTTGTTTTCATTTTGCATTTTCTTTGATACATTCAGTACACAGCAGTACCTACTCCAGAATCTGACAAGGAATTTCGTCAATTTCCGAAGTTGTCTTATTAGCAATGGGTATAACAACATTAAAAACTTCCTCCTCCTTGGTTGGTTGCAAATACATTGTTCTTTTATGAAAATTTAATCACTATACTGAACATTACACTGGGGGAAATCCGAACCACCATTAAACCGATCCACAAAACAACATGTCAATGTCTTTTCTTTGAATTGTTTTATTAGATCGGACATATAAAAAGTAAAGTAGTATCTTTCTGACGGCCTGTACGAAAATTTTGCTTATGTGGTGAAAGTAATGTGTCCTGAGAATTTGCGATTCAATTATGTGATATATTATAGTTTGATCTACCTTGACAGAAGAAGACAAAGGCATTATCCAGACACTAGAGGCAAGTTCCTAGTTAGTCTGCTAGCTGATAGCTCCGTTCGTGGTGAGCAGTGTCTTTAAACAGGTTATACTCTGTGTTGACTAACGATAAGTTACAACAATAATAAGAAACAATAAAAAATCATTCAGAAATACGTTTTTATTAATAAATACACATAATAATTTTACTATATATCGATTGCTTATCAGTATTATAACTTATAACCCTCTGTATATACATATATATTAACTCTAAATAAATATTTACATACAACCATGGCAGATAATATTCCTCATGCACTGCGATCTAACAAAAACTTATCACAAATAAATAATTATAACTGGAGTACAATTAAAAGAACAAGAATACACAGACATAGGTACCTAAATAAAACGAGAACAAAAACAAGCTATATATGAAATTTGCAACGAAACTGTACCTTTTTTTAAGAACGTTCATGATCGGAAAACCTTGGCACAAATATTACATCTATTTTACATCACTTTTCTGTTGCAAATTTCGTTTAGGGACTTTTTAAAATTGGACTATATCTGAAATGATAAATATTCCTAATTAATTACATCGGGTCCCTTTTTTGCTAGGTCATATATCATCGGCTCTTGCGCGCCAGTAAATTTTTTAAATCTCTACTAAAACCCTGTCTTCAAATTAGTCTCACCCCCTAATAACACGTTCAGTCAACTTGCCCGAAATGTATCCCTCGTGCAGAAGGGCGCCTCTCTTTTTAAAACGGCGCCGCCAAAAACGCGCACAGGTGTTTTCGTCCAGCTAATTAACAATCTTTTGTCGTTTATGGGCGAGCCCTTTCCCAGCGCGCAGTTATTGTACCCCAGTTCGACCAATAGTAATCCCAAAGGCGTAGAGTGTAATCCGATATCTGGCTGAAGTATCCTGCTATTCGCATTGAAAGGCCTCCTAGGCAAATACGACTGCTGACTATTTAGAGGAGTGTAGACATCCTTGAAGTAACGTCCGTGCCTCGGAGCGTAATTATCGGTTTGCTGAATATCGCCTAACGCGGATTGCTTTTCCAACACAACAGGTTTCTCCCGTTCGAATACATTCAAATTAATACCCTTGTCGAAGTCAAGCGGTGCTTTAGGATGTCTGGTTTTCAAGCCGAAGTAACTCGGAACTTCCGGCACATCCGCTTGCTCGGTGGTTGGTTGAAAAGTGCCTCTAGGAGGGATAGATGTCGTATCGAAATTAACTTCGTAAGTACGGCTAGTGAATTGTGGCACTCTCCTGTAGACATTTACAGGTCTTTTCAAATATGAAAAGGGTTTTACTTGTGTTTGTCTCCGTAGACCTAAATCGTTTTGGAGGGGATAGATTGATGGCGGTTTTTCTGCTATCGTTAATGGTGTAGTAATGGAAGATGCAGCGGCCAATACCAGATTAAAACCGTATATATGCCCTTCTATTCCGTCATCCAGTCCCTTATCCGCATCAGTGTATTCTTGACCCACGACCACGTCTCCGCCTTTGGGAATTTTCACCGAATGCATCTGAAATGTGGAAATGCTATAAATGATTGGTATTCAAGAGATCCAAAATAATATGTATGTTTAGTTTCTGATTTAATCTGATACAATCGGAGTTAATTTACGAGTAATTAGCTATACAAATACGAGGTTTGTTTAAAATCTATTCGATCCTACGCGAATCTTTTCGTCGCTGTATATGGTTGATGACTGGTGAAGTGCATTAAGTACTCTTAGATTTTAAAATGATGGTAAAATGACTTTTTATGTAAAATTTGACAATCTTCAAATGAAAACGATCCACAAGATTCAAAAAGTCTTTTAGGACGACAACATAGATAAAGATTGTATAGTACAACCGCACTAAAAATGTTTGTACGTCAGGGGATAATGAGCCACGTTCTGGTAAACTTTCAACGTCCAGAAGTGATATCGTAATTTACGAAGAGAAGGTGTTGGTTCGATGAATATCGGCCAGAAAAAATCACAGACCAGATGAGCACTGAATGCATTCATTCTATTGTGGCTAGAGATTTGGCGTTGAGGGGAATCTCTCCGCAGTTTGTGCCAGAATAATATTGACTTCTTTGGTTTGAATAGCGTGGTTCATAAAAAATATGCCCCACATGATACTACGTACACCAAGTACTATGAAAAAGTTTTCTTTGTCGTCCAGTGACACTATGCAACGCAAATAGTGAGACTTGAGGGCAGAGGACAACTGACAACTGTATTAATACAACGCACCAGATTTTCTTCTCTTCCCAACATGGCTTTGTATTACTTGTGCCTCTGATAGAGACCAATTTTTTTTATGCAGAGGCCATCGCAAAAGGTATATTCTCGCACTGTTTCCGACAGTTGCACAAGCACTAGAACTTTCTGAACAAACCTCGTATTATTTATCTTCATAGAAATTTTGTAGTATTTGTCATTTAAAATTTCAAATATACAACATTACAATGGGCAGTACATATATTTGTCTTAGCATGCGAAAAGAGACATACACGGGATTATTAAATTAAATTATTATTATCAAATGTTGATATAAGTTGATTTATAAAGCTGGTTTTACACTTGTCAATATTTTCAACAATTTCTAGACTTTAAAATTAATCAATTTGTAGTTCTTGAACTAGAACTTGTTGCCGTTTTATACTTGTCAATAAATATTAGGATCTTCATAGAGATCAATATATATTTCTTAAAATAGAACTTGCTGCTGTATTACATTTGCCAATTAATAGAACTTGAAATCGGGAATATTAGAATCGGTTAGTTTCTTTTGTAACGTACGGGGTGGTAGCGCTCTGTCACAACAGGGATATTATTGTTTCTTGGGGTGATGTTGCATACTTAAAACAAAGGTGGTAAAGGTTTGAGCATTCTCTGTCTCGAAGATTTCTTTGTGGATTTATGGTGGATTTCTTGATCAGAGATACACATACATATCTGTATCGGTATAACCTGTGGTATAAATGGTATAAATAATAGTATAAATGGTATAAATTCGGAAATCTCAAAGTGACAATTAATTTTGCTTTGGCAGGTATTGCACTTCTTAAAAAAGTATCCTCTTTTGATATTGCGTTCCCAATTAAAGTTAAACACTTGGTGAAAGTGTTACTGTTCAATCTCAAGAAACACTGAAATTGTTCTGGATTGTTTAAATTCATGGTGAACTAAGTTCAGATTTCCCTTTTTGGGAATTAGCCATGGTCTGACCCACCACCGTCTTGTTGGTTTCAGAGTAGCTGTAATCTTCATCACTTCGATTAACATTAAGGAAAATACAGTTTTCCTTAACTTAGACAGTCTTTCTTGTCGTCTTCTTGATATAACTTTTTTCATTTTCTACAACGTGAATATAACTGTGGATGTAACCATATATATATAACATGACCAGAAGTATAACCCAACCACAATTGCACAACAGTACCTCGGTAACCAGGTTATAACATTAATCTGAGTCAATTATTTCACAAGTACCAATTACGGAAATTCCTACAGAATTGAAGATAATTTGATGCAAAAATAGAACATGTTCTAAGAAGTATGTTAGTTTCTAGAACTTGACCAAGTTCTTGAAATCAATCAATTTGACAGATGTAAAACAGTTGGATATCATCTTAAACTTGAACAGAACTTAAACTAGAAATTGAAATTAAAAAATCGAACTAGAAAGTGGACAAGTGTAAAACCATTATTGACATCAAGTCTTCCAAGTCCTAGTTATTGATCTAGAAATTGACAAGTGTAAAACTAGCTTAAGGTTTAAATTTCTTACATCAACACTACACTATCACTATCTAATGCAAAAATCTATAGAAGAATTATTAAAAATATGACATTGGTGCTCCTGCAATTATGAGATGTGAGCTTTCTCAAAGCGAATGGAGAATTTATGGATTTCTGTTCCCATTCTATCTTTGAATGAAAATGCAAAATCTACGAATTTTCTAACCAAAATTTCGGAAATTTATTGTCACTTTATATATTTTGGCTTTAATGATATTTCAACTGTCAAATTCACCTAATTATGGACGTAAGATCACCACATTTAATAACATTAATTTAAAGAACAAATCGTTTGGGTAGTGGGACATACTTAGCTCAGAAATTCCGAAATCTCTTGCTTGGAAATATTTCCTTCTAGTTTCTTTCCTGTTTACATAGTTGAATGTACAAAATTTCAAAATTGTAGGGGAAATTGTGAGACTTTGTGCATATTTGTAACACCTGTAAGTTTGTAAGCATCTACAATACGTGCTTAAGGTATTACAAATATGCATGGAATCTCACAATAAGTCATAAGAAATCTTAACGCTAGAATAAATACTGTTAGGATTAGGAGCAATAGTTGGCTTTATGTGCCGCTAAAGACAACAATTTGTTGCAGCCAACAGTATTTATTCTAGCGCTGAGATGACTTAATTTACAATTTTCTAATTTAGAAAAAAAAATGTAATATTACTATAATTAGTATTTATTTGTAGTAAACATTTTATAAGATGATGCTAAATTAGAAAATGATATAATACTTTATATACTCTTATTGTCTAGTAGCATTTTATTATACCATTTCAAAATATATCAAAAAGTATTATATGTATTCTGATAAGAGAGTGGATTGGAGTAACCCCACATGTATGCAACATACTAAAGTGATATATAACCCATAACTCAACATTTTCACGACCTCAGAACGTCCCAATCTTTCATTAAATTTCACTTAGTTTCTGCATTGGTTTTAGCCTCATAATAAATCTTAAATCGCAATAAATTTTAAACCCAAATTTCCATTTTGGTAAGTTTTCTTCAATATTTTTTCACCGCATTTTTTAGATAAATACACACATGCTTAGTAAGTGAGCCACTGGAAGATGAGCGGTTTTTTTTAAAGTATATACCGTGCTGGTAGAAACCTCTTAGTCAAACCTTGGGTTTGTCTGCATACCCAAACAAAAACTAGCCAGCACGATATATTCTGCCAGAAACTAATTTCACACTTACTATATGCGTGGAACTGCGCCTTAAAAACAGTAAATCACTATTCATTATAAAAAAGATGCACCGTCAATTCCTTAGTAGTTCACTATGCGTAATAATTCACAAAAATGTTATGCGGGTGAAAGTAAATCAAATTTACTGAAAGTTTCTGCAATTTCTTTTTTGACTTGATTTCACTAATACTTAATTATTTACATATATTTTATGGAGGGTGATGTATAATATTTATTAAGCTTTTAACCCAGACCGTGCATTTTAAAAATGCTCCCTTTAGTATGTATTGTTTGCCATTTATGCCTATACTTCGGGTATGAACGTTTCTATACATGTGTGTTAGTGTTAGTAGTTACATATTTCCAAAGATAAAGCGTCTTCCACTTAAATATTCATTAAGGACTGCTGTCAATGAATGATATTTTCTAAAAGTTATAAATGTCGTATGTTTTAAATATATTGTTTAAGTATTTTTTTTTGATAATTTAGAAATAGTAATGCGAATAAACTATTTTCTTTGTGCATTTAAAGCATGGACAGTGGTTTAAGTTGCTTACGTAAAATCTCGTTTTTATATTTTTAAACGCAGTAAACGAGGGATTAAATTAATCACGTATAAATATATTAAAACATTGTCTGGACATGTCACAATCTGCATCCTTGCATATCTGTGCCTATTAAATTTAGAATGTAGGCAAAAAATTTTTGTTATTGTAGCATTTCCTGAAAATGTCACATACAAATCCCATAACCCAAATCAGTTTCCTATTTATATTTATATTTATATCAAAATGACACAGTTAATTAGACGCCGTTTTGCTGCAAAATCTTCATGAATAATCATACGGGCACCCACTAATGTCTACCTACAAGGCATTATGACATTAACCAAATAAATTCCAAAATGTTTGTTTATAACCTTTAAATTTGTTCTTTTACATACCGAAAGCTTAATAAGGGGCTACAATAGGGAAACTCAAGTAAAAAATTAAAACCAAGAAAACATTGCTTGAAACAAAAAAGAACGTTTTTTTTTTTTTTAGAAAACATAAAAGCAGCTTGGAAAAGAAAAACAGTTTATCCCAACCCTAATTAACATATTCTAGGTGAAATATTTTAGAATAGCAATTATTTTTTTTGCGAAATAAGCTTCAATTAGAAAGTTTTTTTTAGAATAAATTTGATAACTCACACGAATTTTAAACCCAAACTTTCATTAAACTACTACTAGATTAAAATTTAATGATGAAAAGTTGATTTTGGAAGTTTATTATTCGTAGGCTTTTCTATTGTGTTAAAATATTGTTATGTAGGATCAGTCTGCAAAGTGTGTTTGTACTCTAAAGGCGAATTATAGCAAAAAAAGAGTCAAATAGCCTTATTATTATTAATTTCAAATTATATGTGATTCTTCTTTCTTTCCTTTTTTGATGATTAAACCTCCAAAAGAGTGTCATCATCTAACAGCTGTTGTTTGAATTTACAAATAGCAAAATAGTTTGAAGCAAACAGCATCCATCTGTGCAACTCAATCTAGGATATAATCTGTAAGTATTCCTAAAAAAATACCGGTTAAATGACTTGCAAACTCACAATTTTATCATCCGTTTTAGCAGAGTACGGTGGCCAGAAAAGCTGTGGCTGCGGCACCGTCCTAATAATTTCATTTTCACTTCTAGTTTCATATTATTCCAGATTTTTTTTTTAAATTAACCATTACATTCAATTATTTTCTGTTCATCTGAAGAAGGCTAACAACTTAGCCGAAACCGGTAATGAATGAATGATTTCAATGTGGTAAATAAACACAATTAATTAGGAGGTACTTATTAGAATACTTGACTTATCACTGACTCTGTTATAATTCCTTTGTCAATTTTATAATTTGAATACAACATAGGTTTTTTTCTCAATGTTAACCATCATTCTATTTAGACTGATACCAACTGTGTGACTCATTAAATGCTGCAGTACGCCATTACTGTGATCAAAACTACCCTATCTTGTACTATTAATTTTAACAAAAGCCTTGCGATCAGACAAATAAGATAACATCGACCTATTTGTATCTGTTGTCGCTAATACTCAAATTATTCAATTTCGGGAAAACAACGAATTATCTATTGAATCAAAACCCTTCGATAAGTCAAATAATAAAGGAAAAAAACAAATTTGGATTAAACAGACAAATAATTTGGTTCAGGTAACCACATATTTGTTTTGACTGAAAAATGTTCTTTCTAATCTTTTATGTGATTCATTATCTACTACGACATGTTTCGGTCTATATTTCGACCATCTTCAGGCAGTCTGGAATTCGTAAAATGTGAAATGTATAATAATTAATGTTTTAAATTATTAAATATGATCTGGATATAACCTAGATACTTGCAATAACGTCATTGTTCTTGGTTGGCAAAATCAAACGTCTTTAGGTTTTGTGATTATCGTTGTAATCTAGGATTAATAATCATTCTTTCATCAATTTTAACAACTTCCTAATCAAAATTAAATATTAAACGGAATATAGACCGAAACATGTCGTAGTAGATAATAGATCACATAAAACATTGGAAAGAACATTTTTTAATCAATACGTATACAATCAGTCATGGACTCACACCCAAATATTTGGTTGCCCATATTTAATTCTACTAATTTGTAAGCTTAAGCAAATTTTGCTATTGTCAAACAAATTGGCTTTTCACTGTATCTATGTTTTTACGTGACGCTTCTTTTGATTTCTTTTTTGTTTCTTGCTAGGAAAACCAACTTTGCTTTTTTTATTTTTTTTTTATGGTTGGTTTTTAAGGAAAATATAAGTTTACAGTATAATATTATATCCCATCCAACACCATAATTTAATATTATGTCTCCTGGTGTAAGCTTTTAACGTATTATTGAACCATAATAACCATATTACAACGTAATATTTGCCTCTAATATACTAACAATGTCGAATTACATCGTAAGTTTCACTTAAAGTATTGTAATTTTACACACTGATACACAGTGGGCCCGCTTGCATTCGCAGCCCGAAATAATTGTAATTTACCAAGTTCCAAGAATGATTTGTAAATTGCATAATTTGCATACTATGTACGTTGAAGTATAACTATCAGCTCAAAAATTTTGGGAATATCAAGCTTCTGTGGCTTATTTGCTAGTAGAAGTCAATGTACTTGAATTAAGCGTTTGAGTTGTGCACTAAAATAGAGACTAATAATTGCAGATATTTTTATTTTACCGAATTTATTAAATATGGTAGACCTTTTCAAAAGTAAACACGTAATTTTATTCGTCATTTATTGAAATACCTTGACGTTGTACTACAGCTCAAAAACTGTTTGTTCGAGGTAGTTTATAAACAATTGCAGACGTTTGCAGATGTTGATATTTTATTTTAAAATTGTTCATAGTTCAGTTATGGTGTGTACCTAAAATAAAGTGCGACCGTAAGCATTATAATTTTTTTTTAGATGAAATGTCCATTGGAGTTAAACATAGCGTTTTGTTTTCGGAGTAGCACAAACACAAAAATTTAAAAAGATCTACGCTAGCACATACCTTTAAACAGTGTATTTACGAAAGAAACTATAAATGAACAAAAAGCTGATAAATTATTAACTAATGTTATAAGAAAAAGATAGAATTTCCTTGGAAACAAAGTTCTCGCACGTTGGTAGTACAGTCCAAAAAAAGTTCATTTACTAAAAACAATTTGGTTATTTGGTAGGCCACAAAAAGCATTTGATGAATGTAGACATCAATACCAACTAATACAAAAGTAGTACAAAAGTATTTATTTCAAATCTCTTATCTTTTATATATATCTTTCTATTTTCAGTGTTGTGTTATTTAATATCAATAAAAATCAAAGGTTAATATGTTGTCCCTGCGTAAATGTCAATAAACATTATTATTAATAGTATTACCTGTACAATAGTACTATCACAACTGCAAAGATTATAAATATGTAAATGTGGACTGGATTTAGACATAAACGGCAATTATTTCGCGCTACGAACGCAATCGGGACCACTGTGTGATAGCTAGCTAGTATGAGAAAACATCGCAAAATTTCAATCTGAGGTTTACTATAGATCCAGCAGTAGATTTGCGCCCAAGGAGAATGGCAATAGAATTGCCATAATATTTTAAGCGGATAATATTTCTCAGTGTACTGCAGTACTTAAAACAGACGCGTGTATAATCCCGCCTTAAAATTTTCAAGTCGTTTACTTGCGCAAGCTATTTCGCAATGATTTAACTGCCTTTATTTTCTACCTTGAAGCGGTTACACACGCTTCAGTTGCAGCGTCTGTAACGCTTCGATTGGAAAAAAATATTATATCAATCAATTACATAAACGATAATCCACTTACGACCTACCTTCTGACTTATGCCCATCCCTTTAACTTGTCCGTCTACGAAAGCCATCCATACGCCCGTCGAAGCCATCCACGATTGACAGAGATGGTACCATCGGTGCTCCTTCAACTCAACGGGTACGCTGAATATTTCGTTTTCGAGTATTTCCAAATTGAGATTGCTGCCGCCGGGCGTGACCCAACTCCGGACCAGTCGCTCCGTATTCCGTCCTGCGTTTAATTCATTCAGTCAATGCGAAATCCGACGTATTTTGAAACTGGATATTACATGATTGGACGTTACGTGAATCTAGCCTTACGTTAAGGTCGACTACATCGTTCGTTGAAGCTATGAGTCGGTTATTTGAACGGTATGTACCGAAAAAAAGTGGCGCATAGCTTAGGCAATAGCGGAAAGAGTTGATGTATGAATCTGATACACCTATGTGAGCTTCTTGCGCAAAAATAATACTAAAAAATGTTGGTCTACTCTCAGCAAATACAAAAATAAATGTTAAAGCTAAAGGCTAGAAATAATTAAGTTAATTTCTTCTTACTAGTATAACACTTGAAATGGTAAACTACTCGTTTCACCTATCAAAACATTTCCATTTTACGCCATCAATACTAATCTGTGACTTACATCTGAAACCCTATCACTACGTAAACATCCAATTAACAAGAGAAAAACACACATTTTTCTTTCTGCCCCACAATACGTCAGGACGAATAATATTTATAAAATGAAGCGTGCCTTCCGTTGAAAGGAAACGTTCTAGGTGAAAAGATCCGGCGTCTATCTGAAACCTGTCAGTTATTAATGTACCAAGCGACTTAAGATTAAGGAACACTGACGTCCAGTTCGAAACGAGAGATCGGCAAGAGACAAATAGGCAACGAGATTAATTGAGATCGATACCCTCTGCTGATATCCACTGAATCTCGGAGAAAAATTATTATTGTAAGTTTTCTCTATGTGGTTCGACATTTCCGATAGTTGATATATTGCGTAGAAGTGCACTGAAAAACAGATTTGTTCCACAACACCAGAATTTGTTTAAAATTACTAAAAACAGTAGAGTTCAATATGGGCAAACTAATATTTAGACTGAATTATTTGTTCATTTCATTAATTATTCTTATGAATTAACTAAACATATTTTATTGTCGTAAATAAATCGGGTTTTCAGTGTATATATACACTACTTGATTACGCTAAAAAATAAATTTAATTTGGATTTAATCATTTGCATCGCTGCATATACATATATTTCAGTGTTTTTTATTTTGAAAATTTAACAACAGATGTGTGACATGTTTAAAAAAGATAATCCAATCCTAGATTTTTTATGCTATGTGTTGTCGTGCTGTATAGCTGCTACTAAATTGACTTTCTTATCTGTTATACATCATATCTACATCTTATATTCCAAACGTGACGTTGCAATTGTGTTTTTTTTTTGTTCGCTAACATAGATACTGACTTTTACTTCCGATATTTTTTATATATTCGAAATATTATTTACGCGTTTTTTAAAACAAACTTTCAATTTTAATTTCAACTTTACGTTCTGGTGGCTGACAAATTTACACGGTACGTATGTGTGGTTGTCGAGATTTGCACCTGGTTAGATAAAGAAAGTACGAAGAAATGGATCAAATGGTCAACTCCATACCAAAGCGTTAATAGGGGATGGGGATGCTAAATTCTCTGATAACCTACTCATACGCAGCAAGAAAGAAGTTAGAACCATTACTGGGTTGGTAACTGCAAACTGTCCCCTGAAAAAGCATTTATATAACGCAGGTTGAGTAAGCGAACCGTAGTACAAAAGATGCGAACTAGAGGAGACGAGTTTACATGTAATCTGCACATGTGAGGAATTGAAAGCACTCAGGCAGAAACATTTCGGAAAGGATCCATTGAGTCCTCGAAGATTCTCAAGTTTCCACTGGGCAAGGTACTGGGCTTTATAGAAAACATCAAGCTGCTCGAGTGGAAGTAAGAGATTTAATAGGAACGATACAATGAGCACCTAGCTGAAGTTCCTGGACTACACATATAGGTGCCCACCCTAACTTCAAAAAAAATGTCTGGTTGTTTCAACATGGCTGTTTTGCCATTCTCAGGTGTTAAAAACGTCACACCAAAAGATGAACGTTTATATGTTGTGCAACACTGAATGATTCAAGTTTGCCATAGCGACAACTTGCTATATGTTCCTTGAATCTAGTTCCGACTACCGCATATAGACTTATGCAAAGTCAAACACCGAAAAGTAAGTCGCACGGTACTGATGATTAAAAAAAATTATTAGTTGAATTTAAGGAAGCACCTCTTATGGGGATGCCATGTAATTCCATGGTTCAGAAATTTAACCTAGATAGAAAATATCAGGTTTAATGCAAGATAAGGAAGAATGGGAGAAGCCACTCCAGTAAGAGCCGACTCGAACTGGTACATAGAATATACGCAAACAAGACTGGTAAGGTTCTTTTTGTAAGCTTGAGCAAGGAGACAGCGGTGCTTCAGGCTGAGATATATGCAATAAAATTGCAAAGAAATAGAAAGAGGTTAGCCGAGTTAGGTAAAAGCCAATTTTCTCTGTCAGTCAATCAGTATTTAAAGCGATTAATTCCGTAAGTATTTACTTTAAGTTCATTTGGAACTGTGTAAGCGCCCTAAATATGGTGAGCGCCCAAAGAAAATAACATGGGGCTAGATTCCCAGGTACTTAAGCACGAAGGGAAACGAGGAGGCGGATGACGCTTCGTTGGCGCCGGCCCTTCTTTTCACATCACCAAATCGCAAACTAAAAAATCCATTAATGAATGTATACATAATGAGTCCAGAAAGTGTTGGAAGAAGTCACCAGAACAGAGGCAAGCAAAAGAGTTTCTAAAGGAACAGAATGAATTTACTACAGATCTACTGAGTAAAGATAGGAAGACTATCAAAATGATAGAAGGTTTGCTGATTAGTCAGTGTAGACTAGATAGGCATATGTACGACATTTGCCTTATAGTCGTGCTACTTGGAGATTCTGCCAAGAGGAGGAAGAAACACCAGTTCACATGCTGTGCTAAGGCTTGACAAGGTTTGTGGTAGTGGACGTGAAGAAACCCACAGCTAACAGGCAAAATTGGGGATCTCCTTCTAGAAAAGGACGGTCGCAGATCCGAAAAGGTTGGGGTGAAACAGGTCCGTGAGCCACCCTAACATTTTGAAATCTTGTCGAAAGGTAATTTACCAAGTTTTTTGACGCAATTTTCTTCTGAAGTTAAAGTAGTGGCACTTCTTACATAGAGTTTGCATTGGATTTTCTTTATATTCCAGACTGCATCTATCGTAAAGTAACCAATCCGTAATGGCTGCCTTTTTAATGAATTGCAATTCTTTGCCAAATCTGGTTCCTTTTGCGTTTAATTGCAAAATGCCGTTCTCCTTTCACAATCCCTTTCAGAAAACTTTTGTTGAAGATTCAGAAGCGGCTCTTGCTTGTCGCTTATGTGTGAGCTTACTCTTTACAAAAATATCTAGAATACTGGCTCACTTGTGGAGAATCTTTTGCGAATGCTCCACCTAAACTAGCATTCAAACAATAGAAAAGTTTTTTCAGCCAATTCAGGCAAGCCGCCAGATTTTTTTGAATACCCGGTATAATCCAAGTAATTTTTCTAATTAACACCTTTCATTTCAACAACAGGACCTCGTATGGCAGTTTTATATTAATTGAAAACTTAAAAATTTTCAAGCTGAGTAACCTGTTACATACATACGTAAAGCTTTATTTCTCTCTACGCAAATTAAAGTTTCTTGCCAAAGAAAGAGCAAAATAATTCAATGGAATAGAATTCATTGGTTTTAAACAACATATTATGGGTACCAAACGCAATAAAATGTAAATTTTAAAGAATAAAATATTTATTTAACTTACTTGAATACGATAGTAGTGGGTGAGGATAAGTAAAATTCACACTCTTCAGCCAAATACAGAAGGTGAACTCAGTCATCACGGGTACGTTAGCTATATATTGCAGAAACTGGAAAAAAAAGTTTTATGTATCTTGTAATTAACATGAAATATTCTATCACTGCGGGTTACAAGAAATTTTATTAAATTCTTTCGGGAATAGGTGGATTCCCATCCTGAATCAAAGAATGTATGAGTACGTGTCTATTACTACGCTACAGCCCTTGTGATATCTTTGTATATCTTACGATCTTTGAAAAATCATTGAAACTAAAACAAGAAAATCACAAAAATCTTTAAACGAATAATTTAGATTTAAACAACTATTTATTGCCGTTTAGGATCTGAGTCAGTTGGCCATTATTATTACGAAAAAAAAAAAAACAAATAAATAGAGAATAAACACAGTTTTCACGTTTCGGGGATTGTCGAAGCGATTTTGCAAATGAGGGTCGGCGAATGTATAACAGGTGGCCAGGCAAAAAAGATGGAAGAAAACAACAAAAAGCAGTTATACATGAGTTTGTACGCTTTAAAGTGGTTGAAAATCAGTCACTAATGTGTCGGAAGTGAAATTTTTATTAATTCTTCTATAAATTTGTCTCTGTAATCCTGATGCTCTGGGCAGGTAAGAATAATATGATCTAAATTACCTGCTTTATATTTAAATTTATATGAAGCTTCCTTTTTAATGCCCAATATTGGGAACACTGCTATGACCGAATTTAAGACGAGGAACTGCGCTAAAAGCGCCCCAATTTGAAAGACGATTCGATTCGTCACAACGTAATGTAAGCATAGACCCGACACCGATGGAGGTATTGGGTGAATCAATAAGAAACAACAATATACTGAAAATGTACCAGCACATTACCAAATAATCAAAAAAAAATAGCTAATAAAACACAAAAATGTTTTTACTGGAACTAATGGATTTTATATTGAGAGCTAATAAAATAATTGGCAAGTAGCGACAAAATTTTTGCGCAAGACAATGCAAAAACTATAGGGACGTGTCTTTACTAAACACGACCAGCACAATTATTTTGGTCAACCGTCCAGGAACTTCTACAGATTAGTATAGGGTACCAAAATGTTAGAGTGGCTAACATAATTTAATGGGTAATCTTTTACCCAATATAAAAAGCCAAAAGGCTGCAATATTTGCAGACCACAAAGTATAGATACATGTCAAAACAAGGGACACAAAATTATTATATATTAAAGAAAAATAAAACGTTTTAATGAATTGAAGGAAATGATAGTAATATGAACACAAAAAAAAAGAACTATGATTAATTAAAGTTATGGTTTAAATACTCTTATAAGGAGTAAAAACTATGATAAACTAAAAGTAACCGCCGTTTAAAAATCGAAGGGTGGAGCTCCTTAAGAGGTGTGGAAGCTTATTGTAAACTTTTACGTCCAATACTAGAGAGGACTGCTGAAATAACGTCACCCTAGATTTAAAAGTAACTAGGTCATCTTTATTTCTAATATTATAGTTATGAAGATCGCAATTTGTCTAAATCTCTGTTTTATTATTGTGTATATAATATGCTAGTGCATGAATATTTTCGGAGACTATACCAGGACAGCTTCCACAAAAAAAAAATACAAAAGATAGTATGAAAACATATTAACGGAAACATAAAGAAACAGTGGAGGAATAAATGATGCCTTATTTGTACCACATTAATTAACTGAGAGAATGGGGATAAACGATTGCATGTGTTTTATCGATATCTGAAAAACATTTTTTCACAGTCAAATACTGACAATCAAATTTTAAAAATTATTTATAAATAAATAAGGAAATAATCCCTATGAGGAATTTCGCAAAAATTAATTACGCATAAGTGGAAGTAAGGCAAAAATGATAGCAATATTGAAAGAGTAGGATAAATATAGCGTTAGAACAGGCTAAATGATGTAGATAATTGGAAATAACTACAGCAGAAGATCAGAAGGCAGATAGAGAAATAATAGAATTACATCTTTTGCTAATTCAACAAATCTTTAGCAACGATGAATTAGAAACTGAAACTGATATGACAGTTTATAGCACGATATGTGTCACAATTTTGATGTCTAGAAAATATGAAAATTATATAGACAGCAAAGAATGAGAATGCAAACAAATAAGATGAAAATACTGAGAAGGATTTTCCCGCTAAAGCTGGCGGATAGAGTAACAAACACGGAAATTAAGATAAGGTTAGGAATAAAATCGATTGACGAAGAAATAAGCAAAAAATGCTCTGAAATGGTTTGGGTATATGCTATTGGGAACTTCTAATACGAGTCTAACCAAGATTGTGTGAAAAATTGGGAAAATTAAAGAGGAACAAGAGTTAGATGACGAATGAGATAAAATGGCAAGTATCTTAAGAAAATGAGACTGGAATGGAGAATATCTTAGAAAACTCAAAAAGAGATGAGTGGAAATAAAAGCCAATTAGGAAACCTTAATAATGATGAAGCATAAATTTATGCTTTAAGTATGAATTTCTACCATTAAAGAGCAAAACATTTTATTCAACGAAACAGATATGCAGTATACTTATTATACAAAAAGAACTTAATATTTCACAAGTTTTTTTTTAATCATTTTAACATTCGTATATATTGCAATTATCCAATTTATGTATTCGAAATATATATTTTGCAACAATTTATAATAGTCAATACTTTTTTCACGTAAGTACATAAGGAATAAACCGTACACGAAGTTGTTACACAAGATCATTTGGCAATGTTTTGCTTCGGTTATTCTTGAATATTTCGTGAAAGTATCATATTCTAAGGAGATCTTAAGTTGATAATATATTAGATGAACGTGTCTATACTATTTTTATCCAAAAAATGTAAAACGTATAATGTACTGTATTTAAGAACAAAAAAATACTGAATTACTGTACAAAAGAAATATTTTTTTTATTATTCAATGGATTTAATTACGCCATTTCTTAACTATTATTTAAGTATTATAATTACTCCAAAATAATGAAATTCGTTCGATTGCTGATCTGCATCCTATAATTTAACTGAAATTACAGCAGCAATGATTGAGTTGAAAATTCAAAACCTTGTTGCTCCATTGCTAGATTTATTCAAATGACTATGCAGAATGAAACTCACGCATTA